>DWON01004507.1:0-16146 GCA_018251015.1 Phocides pigmalion okeechobee | reverse complement strand
CAGATAGGATATCCGTCGTGGTTGTGATTGAACGTGGATGTCTATGGGCTGCGACTACTTAACATTAGGTGGCTTGCATGCTTGTTGGTAACTGTTCTCATATAAAAAAGTCTCCGGGAATTATTCACATGTACCACAAATCTATTGAACCCCTTAATTATCAGATAAGACCCTGACGCGGAACATCACCCACCGCTGGTACATCAGCGCAAAGACCCACCGGCCGCAGTACGTCAACAATACAACCTTCTCCATAAACCTGACGATACCCCTGAAGATCTTGGACTGGTCTTGCAATTACCTACTTATTATTCTTCAGGTAAGACCAAGAGTACCTACTAACTACCTGGGTTTTTTAATTAACGGCTTGATGCACCTATGTATGTACTCGTATATTGCAAAAGTTAAACAACGTTGGGTGCAGTCGGAAATTCGATGGATGACCACTAGTGGCTACAATTCATGCGTATTGTCGTGTTTTGGAAAGCAAGTTAAAATGTCGGTTTCAGTTTTATATATTAGATACAGTTAGTACATTTACATTTAGTTAATATTTACATATTCTAGGAAACCCTAAAGAGCTAATTTAAATGTAGGACATAATATATTTGTCCACTAAAATGTATGTCCACCAGTATAATGGAAAAGCATGGTAAAGTATGTCCAAGGACTTCCCCAGATTTCTTCTCCAGCAGTGGAACGAAAAGTTTCAAGTGTTAGGCAGTCGTGAATTCGCCTTGTGATTCAAGGTTCAATGTCCAGCATACATTTGATTTTATGTAAGGTTGATTACTAGTACCCTGGGTGGCAGTGACCTTACTGTCAATTGGATGACATGGTTATTCGCTACTTTACAGGTGAGAAGACTAGGAAACAAGCATGCGAACCACCTGATGTTAAGGAGTCGCATCCCGTAGACATCCACGTACAACCACAAACACGACCGAAATCTTATCTGAGCTTGAACGTGGATACATCGCTACTCCTGATGAGAAAGATGGTCACCTCGCTTCAAAGTGTAGCCGGCAACTGCACTTCTCCAACTGAAACACAAGTGATGCTTTACGGAGGATTATGAGGGGAGCGGTGGTACCGCCCAGGTCGGACTATAGTTCTCCCACCTTTAAAAGTACTATTTTCCATAAAAAGATATATAAATAAACAAGCATACAAGAAACGCTTAAAGTAATTTCATTATTTATTTACCGATCAAAGTACGAACGAGTGCCTTCTTTCCAAATGTTTCATCTAAAAATACAATACCAAGTATCAAAAATAGAGTCACAAATAACACGAAGGAGCTTACAACATTTTTCTTTTAATTTCCGTTCGACGTCACTCCGTTCCTTCCTTTGATGAAATGTATTCATATTTCGTACCGGACTGTGAGTGACGTACAAAAGGTTTTCTGGGCTAAAGTGGCTAACACACTTGTCCACTTTATGTGTTGTATTCTCTGTACATTTATATATCTATATTTATATGTTGAAACATAATTTAAGCGTTTCGTTGTATATAAAAAAGTATTTAATGATATGAATGCATGTAAAAGTATATATGGTATATATGTATAACAAAAACTAAAAAGTCAGACTTATGGACAAATAAACATTTAAAAGAAATGTCTGTTTGTTCTTTGTCTCCTCAGAAACGGCTGAACAGATTTCAATGGGACTTTTACTTGCATCCTATCCTACATCGAACCTTAAATAGGTCTAGAGCCCTGTTGACGTCGTGCATAGATGCGTTGTTATTCTTGAGGACTAAAATAGTCGCCTCACTTGTGAGTATAACCAATTAACCTCACAGAGGTGATTAACTGTTCAATCAAAACCCGATTATTTTACGGTGGATTATGAGGGCGGCGAGGGTACCTTCTAGGTTCTATCGCCTAAAAGGCGATAGAACCTAGATAAGGATAATATACTAATAATAATGCAAATAATATAATTTATTGTTCCAGATTTATATGTTTTACAAACAAGATTAATTTATACAACGGTGACCTTCAACTTCTTCCGTGAAACTAATAAAAACTGTAAAAATCTTACAAAAATGTATTTTAATCAAAATAAACATAATATAGTATGTTCGTAGCCTAACATATGTTCTGTTTCATTAAAGTCGATTTACTCTATCAAAATGATCACAATTTAAAGGCAATGTAAATTTTTGGTCAAAACAAATTTATGCAAGAGTGTGGGTCGCGCTGGGGCGAGGTTTTAAATGCGGATGATACCGCGGGGCACAACTAGTAATCATTAATGTATCGTGAACTTCGTACCAGCTGCTTCATTTATATTTAAGAGATTATAATATGTTATAATATGTAATTAATTATTTATAAGTAAAAAGGCATTACAGTAGTGAAATTAATGACTGTGTGAATTAATCAATATTATTTAAAATTAGCACGTGCTTAAACTGGAGTTCATTCAGATATGAAGATAGATATGAACTTCAAGAAAATACGAAGTTAGTTAATAGTATTAGGCGTGACTTTGCGGAAATCCATGCTATTAAATTGTTGTTAAAAAGTAACCAAAGCATGCAATATGCCATTGAAATATGTATGTACCATTATAGATTGTGGTAGCGGATTGTTTCAAAGTAGTTTTTAACAACAACTTAAATACGAAGTTGGTTACAGATGCTCATAGGCGATTATCATTGCCATAAGGTGGTCTGCACGCTCGTTTGATTGGCTTCTCACATAAAAAGCCACAAATTTAATCCGGTAACTTAGCTAATTAACGCAAGCCGGCCAGGTGTGACGTAACGTTGACCGCCCTTAGAACTTCAATCCTTTTTGAAGTTCATTACGTCACAAACAGAAAAAAATACCATCAGATGAACACGCTCATTCGCTACCTACTTCTTTTATGCGATATAAAAATGTCATTAACACGTTTACGAAGTAAGCATTCAAATTTTCACGAGATATTTTGCTATAAATTATGAGATTACGCGAACAATTCTATTTATCTCCACAATAATAAATGAATTATTATGGACAGGACGCGTGACGTCACGTCCCGCATCCATTTGTCATTGAGGCCGGCTCTAAAAATATGTGAATTGAATTATACTCGAATAAATTTTATTCGG
Organism: Phocides pigmalion okeechobee; assembly: GCA_018251015.1. Classification (NCBI taxonomy): domain Eukaryota; kingdom Metazoa; phylum Arthropoda; class Insecta; order Lepidoptera; family Hesperiidae; genus Phocides; species Phocides pigmalion. The sequence continues at coordinate 13,038 of DWON01004507.1, read as the reverse complement.
ACTGAACTCTTTGTGTTTTATTCGAGGTAGTTTTAATAAATTATAACCTAACTTGTGACTTTTCAATGTGACAATTTATTACAGTGTAGACTGTAACAAAAACATATAGTGGTCGCTGAAATTTAATTAAAATACGATATTAAACTAATATCATCGCGGAGTTCCTACATTTTATATAACAGGTACTCATTAACGCTTTTTAATAGCCAATGTTTCGAACCAGTTGCATGGCTCGTGGTCACGGCGTCCGACCAGTTTCACCGTGACCACAAACCGTGAGCACCCGTTAATAATAAAATGTAAAACTTAAAACATGTACAAGTGAGTAAATTCAAAATTTACGGTTGAAACTTATATAACTTTTAATAAAAGTAACTTTGAAAAATGAAAATATGATTTTATGAAGCAGCGAAGCGTGCAGGTCACCTGACCTTGAGCGGATTTTGAGGCCCGTGGAGATCTGAAACCGACGGTATGTAAAATCAGAATATTGCAGCTGTTCGTATTGTCAATATTTTTAAGCAAAAAATCAGAATCGACGTTATGATCACTACAAATATAGAAAATAATTTTAGCGATGTAGTAGTTTAAAATACACTTTTGACTACACTTCAGACTGCCATTAAATTCAGTAAATGTTGACCTGCTAGAGCACAGGATACTAGTAGGTATCACCATTGGGAAAGTCACGCTCATAACAATTAAATAATTCCATTATTTTCTCGATGACCTATTCATCTAATCTTCACTTCTGAAGTATCTTATTTCGAAAAAAATATTAAAAATCTTGTGTTTGGTTATAGATTCCAACGTCAGTACTTAACCAAATTTAAATAGAACCAAATATCGGTTCACAGAGTAAAGAACAATCTAAACGAAAATTTTAAAATCGTTCCAACGAATTGCTAACCTTTTATCTTTTTACAGATCTATACAGTATAACACAGGATCGTATTTTCACAAAACGTCTCAAATCGCATTAAAATCTCATACACTATATTATCTCGACGCGTCCCGCAACTCCGTCACGACGTGCGGCCATTTGTCACCGGAAATGCTCGTGACATGCGAGTCGAATTGTTTATATAGGTTTTATTTACACTCCGTTATTTATGCGTTGATCTATGACCCGAGATATTGTCTTTCATTATATGCTTGTACCAAAGCAAAGCGTGTTGTAAATTAAATAAGCTAAATATTTCTTTATGCAACAAAATTTGGTACTACGAAATCTGTACATGTACTAAATTTATGAGAATCAGAAGACTGAAATAGCAATGGGCTAGTTACATACGGAGGCTCTTGAGAAGTAACTACGTCTAGGCTGAAGACGCGTTGATCACTCTCGATCACATTTTTCTTGTCATTCATACAGGCCACCTGATGTTAAGTGGTCTCACCATTCCATGGACATCAACGTCCAATCTCAAACAAAACGTCGTGCAAAGGTGCGTTGCTTCTCCTGAGTCCTAAGATGGTCGGTCATTTCTAAAGTAAGCAGACAACCGCACCTCTTCAACCAAAACACGAATACAAGCGAAAGTAATAAATTATATTATTTATCTTACTTTTCGTTTTCATATTTTACTAAAGGATCATCCTTACTTCATTTCCATATTCCGTCATATGCACCATTTTTCAATTCCCGTCCATTTCGTCTTTTTTTTTCTTAAATTCTATTTTCTCTATGGCCAGTGTCAAAAATCATCATATTATCTAAATACGTAATGAAAAAGTATGTACAGTATTAAGTTTAACATTTTAACAAATTACAAAATTATTATTATTTTGTTATATACATATTTATATAATAAAATATTATTATTTTATTATTTATATATATGTATATATAATTCGTGTCAAAATAATATTGTCACATTAGAACACAGTATTTAATTATGATTTTGAAAAACAGCCTAAGACCAAAATCGTAACCTTACAGTAATAACGTCAGTGGACGGCATACTACATTACGCTTATTACAGAAAATATGAGAACATATTTTACTCGTATGTTCGTTCTTCATCTAAAATGCGAATTTTTAAACTTTCATATAGTCGCATATTAAAAAGATCTTTTATAAGGTACCTACATACGTTTCGCGAAATACAATGTTTTTAAAATCCTCTCACATTTTCATATTTCAATGAAGTTTTAATAGAGATGGCTGGTCTGTGCATGTTTGGAACACAATGTAACTGAAACATTACTTGACTCGTATTTATGTTAAGGTTAAGGTGCGTTCCCAGTGGGAAAATTCACATGTGGGAAGGTGAGAGAACTATAGTTCAATCGGGGAGGTTCCATCGTCGCCCTCATAATCCGTCGTAAGGCATTACTTCCATTTCGGTCGGAGAAGTGCGGTTGCCGGCTACACTTTAAATTAAAGCGACCATCTTAGCCCCCAGGAGCAGCAACGTATCTACGTTCGAGCTCAGATAGGACTTCAGTCGTGTTTTTGGTTGTACGTGGATATTTACGGGCTACGACTACTTAACATCAGGTGGTTTGCATGCTCGTTTGCTGCTCTTCTCATATAAAATAAAATACTGTGAGAAGTGAGTAAACAAGAAATCAGCCTGAAATTTGCATTCATAATGTATTAACAAAGCGTTAACGTAACGACAACCGTACTTCACCATCCGAAACACAAGTAATGCTTTACGGCGGATTTTTGTATTCTTGCTCAAGGTCGGGCTGACAACCCGTTTGGTGTAAATACAGCCATACTGTACACATTTGAACATTTAACGTAAATACATGTTCATATCCAGACGAGTATTACAATGTATACCCTTGTATTGATGCCATGTCAAACATTGCACACGTCAGTTCAGAATCAAAATCACAATCAAAATATTTGTATTCAAAGCAGATTCTTTACAGAACTCTTTTTGAGAGTCTACCACTACTACTACCAACTACCACCGATTCGTAAGGTGTTTCGTTTTTGAGAAGAGACGCGGAAGAAACTCCAAAACACACATCTTTTCAATCTTTGAAAATGTGACTGACAAATAATAAATTAAATTAATGGAGCAAGTGGAGCTGGAGTAGTTTCAGGTCATATCATAATGTATCGTTAGACTGGTAGAACAATATTGGTCATAGACCTCTGTGAAGCTAGTTATTTCGGTAGGAGATAGTGGTCGCTGACTATTACTGCTGACTTAAAAGCAAGGCAATCATCTCAAATGAGCTCATATTGCATGTGGGTGTTCATGGGCTGCAACGACAACCTAGCGTCATAGCTTGTTACTGTTCAAAAGAGCCTCGGAGAGAAAGGATGTACGGTGACAAAGTCAAATAACAGGAGTTATTCAATGTTAATTCTGGTAAAATTCATTTTGAACGTCAAAAAGAGTGCCAGCGTTTGGAAAATGTTTCGCTATGGATAAGGAGCGGCGAATGAAATTCCGTAAATTAAATTGTTATACTATGGTACCACCGGGGAGATACTACCACCGCCTCTTAGCACTTTCACTAGCGCTAACACTGTGTACTAGGTGCTATATAACTAGGTACAATGTACTTGCAACTTTTACACACCTCTTATGTACGTACGAATCCGTATGGAGAACTGGCGAACACAAGTGTAGTGTCTACGTCGGCGTTACAAGACTGCGAGAGACGTTACGTCCGTGTATTCGGGAATTCTACACAAATGCTAAAAATACAATATCTATGTAAATTGTCAACGGATCTCCAGTCTAGCGAATACAGCTCCAGCTTAGTAGTTAGAGCACGGCAGCGAAATTGTTAATCGCCCGTGAAACATCACCTATGGTATATAGGGCGACGATCTTGGTAGTCAGGAGTAACGTTTGCGTCTTGTTTGAAGTTGTTAGTGTACCTCCATGGGTTACAGCTGCTTAACATCAGGTGGCATGAATGCTCGTCTACAATTTGTACTTTAAAAATAGTTCTATTACCTTTCATATGACCTGCGCGCTCGTTTCTCCTTTTTCTGTTGAAAAAAAATAGTTATGTAACTATGTACCAAAACCTCAAAGCGATTGTGAGTGACGTTGAAACGTCGACGCTGCCACCCCTTTGGCGTTAATTGGTGACGTCGGGGCTATTTCCCCTTCGAAATGACAACGCTGTCTGGCAGGGAATTGATTTTTAATGCTTAGTAATTAAAAGCTACAAGAATCGTAGGAAATCAGTCAGACAGTAACGCCAGATGACATAAATTAATTGCTTTTATAAGTCATGTACTTATTTGTAATTAATTATCATTTGTTTTATGGTGAAGGTACACGTTAGGAAGTCTAAACGAAAGAGTGTTCATATTTTTGTTACTTAATAGGCAGCTTTAAATGATATTAAGCGTTCATTACCGCTCGTAAACTGACTTCAAATATGTGTACCAAAGGACATAGGTTCCTTGCATGTTTTAAATGTAAGAAGAGTAGCAAACGAGTATGCAAACCACCTGATGTTAAGTAATTGCAGCCCATAGCCATAGTAAAGGTGAGAGAACTATAGTTCAATCGGAGAGGTTCCATCGACGCCCTCATGATCCGTCGTAAGGCATTACTTCCGTTTCGGTCGGAGAAGTGCTTTACGTACAACAGACAAACACGACTGAAATCCTATCTGAGTTCGAACGTATATCTACTCCTGAGGACAAAGATGTAACGATATAAAGATTGTAACCGACAACCGCAAATCTCCAACCGAAACACAAGTAATGCTTTATGGTGGATTATGAGGGCGGCGGTGGAACCTCCCCGGTTGAAGTATTCTACCACATTACAATCGCATAGTAATAAAATGCAACCGTGTAAACGCTCTCAGCTGCACGGGAAATCACCGCCGCAGACTACGCCCGAGGTGACGGACAACTGGATATTAATCCGTGATTGCTGGGGAAATCGCTGGTAGAGAAATACGTAGATAAGACCTCTGAAAATGTTACCACAATGTAACCACACCTCCCCAACCCAAACACAATACATGAAGAAACGTGTATTACTTGCCGTAATGCGCGTGCGGTTTGTACACACCTGTGTTGTACATACGTAGACTGAAGGCGCACATTACATGTGTGTATTCATGGATGCCACACTGATGTTAAAAATACAATAATTGAGTGAATTGTCGGCGCATCATCAGTCTAGAATTCAGCTCCAATTTAGTGCTACCTCTCGCAATCCTGTCTTGACGTAATTTATAAGCGCCGCAGTTAAAGTATTATAATGGACAGTGTGAGCATGCAGTCGCACAGTGCTGGTCTGTAAAATTTACTTTGTACGACCATGCGGCCGCACGTATCTGTAAAACTACTCTTTACAAGTATTCGGCTGCACAAGTAGACTGTAAACCTGGTGTTTATAAGTGTGCAGTCCAATATTAAGTTTGTTGATTTATTTGGTTAAATAACACGTTCAAATTTAGTTCTCAATATAAGAATTCATGTATAACTACTTTATAGCTTAAGTATTTGGAATCAATTATAAATTTAACGTCAGTGGGCCTGCATGCTGGTTTACCACCCGTTTTACGTAAACAAATATCTACATCTAATAAAAGAGGAAGACGACTGATATACACGGGATCAACATCGAATCAGTTAAACCTGAAAGTAAATTAAAACTGAATATTAAAAGTGAAATTTTGTAGTTTCCACCCCTTAAGGGAGTAGAGTACGGGGTTTTAAAGTTGTAAGAAAAGACATAAAAAGTAGATTGATTTATTATACTTACATATAGAGTAAAGTATTACTGTGTGATTTATTGTAATGTCTTATAATATTGAGTACTGCTAACTTATGCATGCAAGTAACGCTGTGAGAAAAGTTAAAAAATAAAAATCTAAAACGAACTTAGTCGGTTTCACGATTAACTTTGGGAGTGACGTAGTTTCCTCTTACGAGTTCCCGCAGGCATATCCACATAAACCTTACGGGAAGCCATTAAAGGTATTTTTGCATTTTATAAGTGAGCGCGTAATGGCCTCCTTTGTTTCAACTCCACTTACTTGCAGATTAATTGAGGGACCGAATTAAATAACTTGATTTAAACACCTTTTCAAAGCAATAGCTTTAATCTTTTCTCGCTCACCCTTGCGGACTCATCAAAGCGTAATTCCAGCTTTAGATTAAAATGTCAGGGTTAGGTAACCTTAGGTATTGAAAGGAGAATATTGTGCTGGCGCCTTTGAACTTAAGGTTGAAAACCTTTGGCGCCTATTTATAAAGTTTGGAAATACTGAGAATATCTAATATAAGTTAATTTACTTATTAAGTTCGTAAGGCGGTGAGAAGAGATTTTGACAAATATTAGAACAATAGATCGACCGGAGTGGTCGCAGCTCTCATAATCGGCCGTAAAGAAGTTCTTATCCCCATATCTCCAACCAACCCGTTGGAGATATGCGGTTGCTATACGTATAACCGGGGACCATCATAATCCTCAGGAGTAGCACCGCACGTACGTACGAGCACAGATAGTAAGGCTTCAGTCCTGTATCAGGTTGTATGTGTATGTATATGGGCTGCAGCGACTACTTAACATAATAATTATGGAATAATTGAAAGGAATTTGGTGGTTAGAACTTCAACATCTAATCTTCTCAACTCTTGTGTTTCAGCTACACTTAGCAGCGAGGCGTCATCAAGTGTAGCGAGTAGCACGTTGTTAGACAAGATTTATATGTAAATCTCAAATAGTGTAAAGTGTAGTGCGTAAAGATATAGTTAATGTTTTATGTCGGATAACGCAAATAATAAAAACTAGAAGTAGGGTACATAGATTAATCTATCACAAGCACGCGTCGACATTTTCCCCGCCACACCACCACAAGCCATGCAATTACTTCGAAATATCGAAAATTAAAAATCTTTGGTCGTTAGTATCCATTACATAGTAAAAATATTGGTTTTTATTCCTATTTAAGATCAGATGTTGGCTGCAGACTATTTAACATCAGTTGACAACATAAAATAAATGGCTAAAAATGGCCAATGGCTGACCACATACTCGTACATCGTAAAGCAAACTAAATAAGAAATAATGAAGAAAAGGAAACATAAAAAATCTGATTTAAATTCAATAATTTATTCAATTCACAATCATCTTTATCACTATACTCGTAAAACAGTCAGTCGATTTTGCCTAAAAATAACATCGTACATTTTCAACAAACAACAATTTTCACATTTACTTTATTACAAAAAGTGGCAGTTACATTACTATCTTAATGTGACACATACATAAAATAATATAATTTATTTTAACAATAAACGAAATACTTTGAGTATTTAAATATTATTTACGCATTTAATTTTTATTTTTGTTTCAGTATTTAAATATAAATTATATACATAAGTATATTGTACAAAAATCGGCAGTGTTAAACTATGTTGAGCGGTCACAAGTTGTTTGAGTGACCGTCGGAGTTAAAATGGACTGGTTCCAGCTCTTTGGTCTCTTTAAACAGCTGTTCTCAATATTATCAACAGATGGCAATAATTAAACTTTGTCGGAGGCTCTATGACCGGTTTAAAAGTTTTTGACAGACGAGTTGATCGTATTTTTACTAAGTTTTCATTGGAGCAGCGGGTCGGAGGGTCAGGTCAGGTGATATATGGTCCCAGCCAGGCCTCTATATTATGGAGTCCTTAGTCCAGTGTTGAGTCATAAAAATGGTTACAAGCACTTTATTTATTTAAAGTTTATTTAAGATACAATTACATATATGTGGCTCGAATCGGTAGTCATCAACGCCCCTCCTATATCTGCCTTACATCAGAAGTGACATTACATCAGACACCAGACATCGCAAAATTAAAAATAAAAATTACTAACTACTTATTTTTTACACATTATCCCTTACTTACTAGAAGGACTTCAAAATCTGCATCTTAAGAACCCCTTCGTTGATGGCCGCAGGGAAGGACACCCAACATTATAACAAATAAATAAAAACGAATATAAATCAATATACCGCGCCATCTAGATATACAAGAATACAACACATATAGTCATTATTGATTACAGCGCCATCTAGTTACGAACGTAATAACATACATATTGGATTTCAATATCTTTGCGCTATTCTAAATTAAAAGTCCCGTGTTATTTTTATACCATTTTTTATGATTTAATCCTAAATAATTGACAGCATTCTTAAGAATACATGCAACTATTGATATTAGAAAATCCTAACTATATTATAATTTTAAATTTTATTTAATTTGTCATATCGTATATACTTATCTAAACAATTAATTAGTTACACAACTACGGTAGAAGTGCGTTCTTATAATATTGGTCTTTAAATAAATAACAATTAAGTACATTTATTGTTTTTTTTTTGGTAAATTTAGGTACGATAAAAATCTCTTCAGCCAAAAGTGTGTACTTAAAACGATATAAATTATATCTATATTATGTTACAATCTTATTTAAATTTTTATTTATCTAACTCGGTATTTTACTATTGGAATCACATCGATCGACAAAAGTAGCCAACGAGCAAACCACGTAATGTTAAGTAGTCGCAGCCCATAGACATCCACATACAACCACAAACACGACCGACATACTATCTGAGCTCGAACGTAGACACGTTGCTACTCCCGAGGACTAAAATTGTCGCCTCGCTTCAAGTGTAGACGGCAACCGCGATCATTATCGATGAACATTAACGTTTATCGGAGACTCTATGGGTGGTTTAAAAATATCTTACAGGCGTTTTACTATGTCCCGGGTACTCACGATTAACGATGTAACGATGTTTGACTTTTCTATTTTGCAATTTTCTTTTTTGGGTTCCATATCACGACACACTACACTAACTGCATCTTTACGCACGACCCGAAAAATAAAAACGGGTTACACGCAGGTTACATAGATTAATTTATCACTAACATCTGTTAACAGTTTTCCCCATCACAGCTGTTTAGCCGTGACCGCGAGCCGTGCAACTGGGTCGAAATATCGGCAAGAGTCATGATGTTTGATTTTAGAAACATCAAATCAAACCTAATCATGATAATATTAGTTTTTTTTTAATGTGAGAAGAGTAGCAAACGAGCACTCAAACCACCTGATGTTAAGTAGTCGCAGCCCATAGACATCCACGTATAAGCACAAACGCTACTGAAATCCCATCTAAATACATTGCTACTCCTGAGGACAAAAATGTGGAGAAAAAATATTAAGACTGGTAAGTTTAAAATCATATCTTACAGACAGATTGGCAATTAACTCGTGTTTCTATCAATAAATATGGGGGCAGCGTGGGCCGTATGTTCCACCTTTTTTCAGTTGTGGGAGACCCATGCTCCAGTTTCCAGAAACTCGTGTACTGCTGTGGCAGCAATATTTTCAACAAGTCTATTCGCAATTGGCCAGCGTGGTGAATAATGACTTAATTATAACAGTAAACTGACGATATTAATGGTGATACTTTTTATGTGTTTCAAAAAGACATTTTTTTAGAATCACTTCGTTGACTGTCTGTCAAGACCCTTTTTCTCAAGAACACAAGGGTATCAAGATGGTATTTACATCAAATACTCGGACCAGTATTTCTATTTTTATATTCGTAAAAATGTGAAACAAAGTTCTAAGCTGATGCGATCACAAGATATATAAGTTTATACCGCATATTTTGAATCCTGTAATCCTGTAAGCTTTGACTCGCAAGGGAATCGACGCTTATAGGATTATTCCCGTTGACCTATAGTCATGAAACTTGACAAGAGACAATGTCTTGAAGTATACGTACAAAGGTCATCCAAGAACCTTTACAAGGTCATAAAACTACAGATCTATCACAGATACAACCGCCGCTCTTACATTCTGTTTCAAAGCAGTTGTTGGGTTTCGGTTGGGAAGTGCGGTTACTACAGTTACAAGCGCCGTCAGTCTAAGGGCTCAGGAGTAGCAACATCTGTGCACTAGTTATGGCACAATTTTAATGTTGTTTGTGGTTGAAATAAAATAGAAGTTCAACCATGGACCGCAAAGACTATATAACATCAGATTGCTTGCATACTCGTTTTGGTAATTTTTAACACATTTTTTTAAGTTATATCTCTTTTTGTGGTAATAAACTTATACGGAAACGTTGATGCGAGTCGAAATTGCTGCTGGTTTGATTTCTTTTCAAATATGCAGTTGCAACGGCTTCCTCGCATCACGTGGTCTGCTCATTTACTAATCGTTCCACATGAAAAATTTAAGTTGAGAAAAAAATACTTCATTAACGGAACTAACGCAAATAATACAAAATAAATGCATTCACTGTAATTTTTTCAGTTGTAAGAGAATTACGAAAAAAGACGAATAAAAACGAAGAAGTACGAAAGCAACAAACGCACTCACCGTATGATATTAAATTCTTTCAGTAGCTTATTTCACATATTGCGGACACATTTTAAACTCATTGCTCTGTCCATTTTATTTAATTTCAACCAATATTTGATAGTGACAATCGAATCAAAATCATATTTTAATAGAAGTAAAGATGAAAATTTTATTCAATTTAAGTGAAGAATCACTATACACAATTTATTATATAAATTTTTAGCCTCAATATATCGCGCTCATCTGTCTATACTAATATTATAAATGTGAATATAAGGTTGTTTTTTACGCTTTCACGCCAAAACTACTCAAACGATTACCATGGAACTTTGCACACATATTTTTAGAAGTGTTAAAAAGGATACTTTTTACTAAAAAAAATTGGCAGACATGGTTGTTTGTTAAAAAATTTATCAAAACCTTCAAATTAATATCTTATTAACTATAGCTTTAGCCGTCTTGAATTTTGGTATATGTTATTTTGATGTGTCATTTATGAGTAATACTAAAACTATTTAATTTTTTTTGAGGTTAGATATCAGTTTTTTGTTTTAGATCTTACTCGCTGCCATGATCTTTGACATTTATTTAAGGGCCTTAACGCGGGAAAAATCGCAGGTAAAAACTAGTTTTTTTTTATAGTGAAAGAGTAAGAAACGGGCATGCAGGCCACCTGATGTTAAGTGGTCACTGCAGCCCATGGACAATCACGTCCGATCTCAAACAGAACCGAAGTTCTCTTTAAGGATGGACCTTACCTGGATTTTACCTACTCTTGAGGACTAAGATGGTCGCCTCCAATAATGTGTATCCTGCCACCACACCTCCCCAACCGAAACACAATACATGAGGAACATGTAGCTTTACGGAGGGTTATGAGGGTGGCGGTGGTGCCGCCCCGGGCGAGCTCTAACGGCTCTACCACCTTTAATAATATAATTATAATTTAGTTGTATTATAAAGAGGAAATATTTTAATTTTTTTTACACCAAATAAGCTCCGAAAGTAGTGGATTGGTTCTAAACATTTTTTCACTTATAAAAAGATACATTGTCTGGAAGTAACAAAGCCTATGATTAATTTTGTTTATCTGTGGGTTTGTGCGGTAAAGGCATATATGTAGTAATCATAATGGGACAACACATGAAATATTTTTGTCAATTTATTTCAATTCATACTTTGCTTTATACATTCATTTAATAGTTGATTCTTGATTCTGTAAAATTTAGCAAATGTATCTATGTATCTATGTATCTATGTATTTTTGATAAAATTCACGTGACAATATTTGAAACCAAGTTTAAAGCTTTTAAGCCTCATAATATTTCAATCATAAGCCAATTAACATTTCAATTTCAACAATAAATGCAGTATTTATAGTTGATCATGCTTTGTACGTATTTCTTTCATAACATTAAATACCTAAAAATAATTCTGTAACAAATGACTTTACTCACTGGTTTCGAAGTACCATATTCTGCAATAAAGTCTGAAGATGCCTTAACTAGGAACATCTGCCTCGATATTAAGACGTATTCATATTAAAAGAGATGGTATTGTATCTTCTTGATTTTCTCAAGTTCGCTGCATACCGATATTCGGCTCAAAGGATCATATGTTGCAATGAAATCTATAAATACCTTAATGAAGAAAATGTGTCCCAAAATTAAAACTTATTATAACAGAAAAAAAGAGATAGTATTGCTCGAAGGACCATATTCTGGGAAATCTACAAATACTTTCAATAGAGATTATAATGAGAAATAGTGATGTCCTTGCTTGGGTTTCTAGAGATGACTGTACACCGGTGTCTCGCTCGAAGGTCAATAATACTAAGAATAACACAAATAACTTAACTAAGAAGGCCCATTCCGGAATCAGTACAAAATGACGTTAAAAATATATACATAAAGAAGGAGAAGCCGATTTCATATTACAGTAATCTACTTTAACATAAGTGAACTATCCATTTAACTTCAATTGGTCTGTACATAGATAAGTTATGTCAATTTAGAAGTTACGTGTAGGTAACATGAGAACTTTTTGCTGTTAGGAAATCTGAAAAAACTCAAAAATTGAGCCCCACATTATCTATTAACAAATTTAAAAAATGTGTTAAACATAAACAATATACCTTTTATATGGTACATATCAAAATTAAATGGATTCTACAGTTACTCCCCGCAATTCAATTTAGCCGTGACCACTATTTATGTATCCGATTCGAAATATCGACATGACATATAAGAATCGTCAGGACCCGTTACATAGTAAAATCGGTAATTAAAAATCGTTACTCGTGAGTAGCCGTTACATAGTAAAACGTGTAATTTCGTGGCGATTGTTTCAAATCACATATTAGGTGAACTATTAAACATTTTTATGCAAATATATGATAAGATAATTTAAAAAATTATACAAGGATATAAAGTTTATATGCAACTCTCCCGTACTTTCCTCGTGGCGGTCACGATCTCGAGCCGCGGCCGCGCCGCCGCGATGTCAGCACTTCTCGCCGTCACCCCCCTGTTTATTAGCATATTCTGTGGCAAAACAATATTACATTATAATATTTTCTTATGTTACAGGACAGTACAGACAGCGGTACACATCAAAATGTGTATTAAATGATAATCCGTACTCATAATCCGCCGTAAAGCATTACTTGTGTTTCGGTTGGAGAGGTGCGGTTGCCGGCTACACTTTGAAGCGAGGC
>DWON01004506.1:0-16147 GCA_018251015.1 Phocides pigmalion okeechobee | reverse complement strand
CATGCCCATTTCTTACTCTATCACTCTAATTTTAAGGAGCCGGCAACCTCAGCTTACTACCAAAACACTTCATGTTTAGAAGTGGGTCAAGCGATGGTACCTTCCCGTTAATTCGCATAGGTTCTTCCTTACAAAGTACGCTTACAGAAACTAACTTGCGCTCTTTTAGTAACTATGATAAAACTAAAATAAATGACCTTAGAGTCTTACGATAGTAAATACGTGAGGTAATTGGTAGCAAGCAGTAAACAGTTTTATTTATATACCTTTCCGCATTATTGTGCCGATCCTTGATGTCTTTTACAAGTTCTTATTATCATATATATATACAAATATAATAATATGTCCACCTGTCTGAAAATTGCCGTTTCAAAAGATCTGAACAGTTAACAAGAACCTATTACTATGACTTACGAGTAGTTATAGGTTTCTGTTAATGCGATGGCTGTCTGTTTGTCTGTCCCTCTGTTCGTCTGTCTGTCTGTTTGTCCGTCCATCTTTCAGTATTTTTTTCTATCCGTCTGTCCGTCGGTTGATCTGTCTGTCAGCCTTTTATTTTCATTTTACTTTCACTCAAGGATACAAAAGATAGGATCTATTACTCAAAGCATACGGTAAGAATACGTTATCTTTAAGAAACCTGAAAGATTTTCATTTTTAAGAAAACTTTAAAGATCTTCTTTAAGAAATCTTTAACAAATCATATATATTAAGAAAACCTCAACTCATTAAATATTCTCTAGTTAAATAATTTACTGTTGACACTGATGTAAAAATAAAAATCGAAAAACTGAAAAACTCAAGTGGGACCGCGCAATGGCGCTTGTTACAGATAATACTAGACCTTTACACAATTACTGAGACGGAGACAAAGTAATTTTATCGTAATAGAAAACTGTTTGATTCGATAAATAATACTAACCAGCTTTAGTATAGAGGGCGTCAATAAATTACGTGTGGCTTTTTAAAAAAATGTCCGACCTCTCTTCCTCCCTGGTGAGCTGTCGTGAGATTTTATTCAACCCTCCCCCGTACCTTCACGTGAGATTTTCCAAAATGTTTCTTATGTAAATGCGTTGGATTTTAATTCTAAAAATAAACAAAAAATGTTTACTGCTTTTATTTATAACTAGCTAGGCCTAATAATTAAGATTTTTGAAAAACTAGAAGTGCAATAAAATACTTCTGTCCTTTGTAAAGTTATATGATGCCCAAGGGTTCCGGATTTAATATTAAGTGACTAGCACGGTTGTTTGATACTCTTTTCACAGAAAAAAGCTATGCTGATCAGCACAATTCGTCTATAGCATTCATCATCACAATTTCTGTCATCTCAAAATACCAGACACAGTCCTCTCTAAACAATGCTAACTCTGCATTCGGAGCTGACAAGACTAACTCTCAAAATTCTCAGAATACAACACTAGAAACACTTGACAAATAGTAGAAATACCGTATGAACGGCAAGGTACCAGAACCGTTCTCATAATCCGCCATTCTTATTTTGGAAAGTTACAAAACAAGCGTACAGGCATTTGCTCCCACGATACCTGTAAAAGGTTTTTCCCCCGACAAAATGTGTATCCTTTTTGAGGCACCATTGAAGTTTCTAACACAGTACATAATGTACGTAATAATACGTAATTCAGCCTACAAATCATTAACGTACATCTGTTTTGTAATTATAATGTTCTACTGTCCCTATTTACATAAACAGACAAAACTATAACAAAATGTAAACATAAAGGTATTCTATTTTTTTATATGAGAAGAGTAGCAGACGAGCAGGCAAACCAAGGAGCAATGCAAACAAATTTAAAAGGTGGTAAAACCGTTAGAGCTCGCCCGGGACGGCACCAGCACCACCCTCATAACCCGCCGTAAAGCAATATGTTCTTCACGTATTGTGATTCGGTTGGGGAGGTGTGGTTGCCGGATACACATTATTGGAGGCGACAATCTTAGTCCTCAAGAGTGGGAACGCATCCGCGTCCATCCTTAAATAGAAATTCTGTTCTATTTGAAATTGGACGTGGTTGTCCATGAGCTGCAGTGATCACTTAATCTCAGGTGGCCTGCATACCCGCTTCTTACTCTTTCAGAATTAAAAAAAAAAAGTATCATGGGCTGTATGATGAATCTCGTGGCGCTGCGGTAACCATACCGATCTGATATGCTGGAGATTCCGGGTTCGATTCCCGGCCAAGCAGATATCTGACAATGATTTCGAAATTACTGTTCTGGGTCTGGGTGTTTAGTAAATTGTATGGGAATCTCACGCTTGATGAAAAAAATATTGCCAACGCAAATGATTCAAAAATTAAAATCAAAATATTTTGTTTAAAGTAGATCGTAAGGTGTTCCGTTTTGTAGACGAGTCGGCGATAGGATCTCCAAAACACACATCTTTTCGATCTTTGTTCTTAAAGTTCCTTAAGACGTTTTTCAGTATCTGCAATTATTAGGGATTTTCCAAACTATCCCAGTTAATAAAACCACTTATATATAGAGATGCATAGACAAGTGTGCAAAGAAATTATATTCTTTATATTATTCTAAGATGTCATTATATCAGGCATAATACACGTCATAGGTGATTACAATAAATACGCTATTGACCGCTGTCAAAATATTTGTAACTAAATTTTTTTTTTTCAGACTCAAGCCCTCGACAGACATACGCGATCAACACAATCCCCATAACATACCAACCATCGAACTGTCCAAACAACCGTACCTCCCCCCCACTTTCCCTTTCCCCCTCCCCACCCAAATGAAGCCAATGACAACGGATATAGACATAAAGAACTTCCTTCTCAACACGGCGTTACAGAACGCACTGACAGGCTCCTTATGTCAGTTGACGCAACGCAGACTGACAGCTCGAGCTGTCACCCAGACCGCTTCACACGGCACAGATAAAAAAGTCAAAGCGAGCACAGATGCGGAGAAAATGGAAGTTTCAGACGACGGTCAGAGTAAGCGTAGACTCCATAAGTGTGATGTGGCTGGTTGCCATAAAGTTTATACGAAAAGTTCTCATTTGAAAGCACACAAACGAACGCACACAGGTGAGTTATCTATAATTTAGAAATTCAAAAGGCTTTTATTATGGGCGTATGTAGAGCAGGGGGAGGGGCGGGGGGGAGGACTAAAGGGTCCTGAACAGATTTCTAACATACATATATAGTACATGTGTGTGTATATTAGTGAGAAAATTAGATGAAAATGATTATTAATTAGAAATAGCAATGTTATAGTAAAGCCCGTGTGGCGTTTAATGAAAAAATATTCTTATTATCTCTTAATGTACAATTACTATTATTTTTTAATGGACAATTGTCATCCAACATACAAAATTAATTAATATTAGTGTTAGCAATTAAAATAATTAAAGTAATTAATTAATATTAAAATCTTGTGAAGGTCCATCACTACCATCCTATACTTTGCCACTTTTTGCATTGGTCACTTCTCAGATTGAAGGTCTGTCCATAGTCCATAATCCTGACCGATTGCTGATTGGTAGTCTACCTTTGAGAACTTTATGAAGAACTCTGAAGGAAACAGATTCGTTCACAATGCTTTCTTTCAACGTTAAACCAAATTGTTGGTAATTGAGAACGCAGTCTCTATTGTAATTTAGTTCCACTGTATTTTCTACGTATTTTCTTGGTTGGCAACATTTTTTGGTCCTGGTTACCATTGCAACAGTTTGATCTCAATAAATACGTTATTTTTCCGTGCTCCAAACAGTTTCTTTCATTATAAAACTATATAAATATCAACATAAGTAATTAATTTGTACTTAATATTATTTTTTATGTGAAAAGAGTAACAAATGACAATGCAAACAACCTGATGTTAAGTAATCGCAGCCCTTAGACTGCCACGTGCAACCACATAAACGACCGAAATCCTATCTGAGCTCGAACGCAGATACGTTGCTACTCCTGAGGACTAAGATGTTCGCCTCCCTTCAAAGTGTAGCCGGCAACCGCACCTCTCCAACTCAAAATCAAAATCAAAATCAAAACACAAGTAATGCTTTACGGCGGATTATGAGGACGGCGGCGGTACCTCAGATGACCTCGTGATGCTTTTCTTCACTGGTAAAGCAAGTAATAGTTCATTTGAAATGATGACGTCAAAATGGTGTCTTATTCCAGGAGAGAAACCTTATCCATGTGGCTGGGCTGGTTGCGAATGGAGATTTGCGCGGTCAGACGAACTGACCCGCCATACCAGGAAGCATACCGGCCACCGACCATTTACCTGCCCGCTCTGTAGACGTTCATTCGCCAGATCGGACCACCTCGGGCTACACATGAGGAGACACTGAGGAGACGATGAGAAGACACTGACTGAACAAATGTGAACTAGCAGCAAAAAAAAAATTGGCTTTGTAAGTTAAGTAAACAAAAATCTCGGGAAATCAAACAACAAAAATCCTAATTGAATCTTATATTTATGTCTTAATTCAATATTAAATTATACAAAAACTCCTCATACATTATACAATGATACTAAATATGTCTAAATTAGACGATAAAAAAAGAAAGAAAGTATACACAAGTATAAAAATTAGTACAAGATGTAAATGAAAAAATATATTATACAATTGTTGAATTTATATTTATACATCGACATGAATGTTAAAAAATATCATAGAAATACAAGTTTTTCTATTTCTATTATATTTAAATTAAAAGTAGACAAATTTCCGTGACGTCGTACATGAAACTTAGACAATATAATGTCTAAATGAAAGTATACAGGAATAATCTTAAAACATACATTGTATCAAGTTATACCATTTCTCAACAAAAAGTTTAAGAAACGTGATAAGGTTTATATTTTTTTTATTAAAAGGTTTTTGTAATAGACCAATCATCATTATCAATTCACTACTTTGGGCAAAGATCAATCAAAAATGGGCGTAGATCTCTCAGATTGAGGGTCTGTTCATAGGATAATTTTGAAGCCCGAGAAATTGTGCTTCGGAACTTAAATTATACACCAACTTTTAAATAAAGTATACATTGGAACTTAAATCATATGATCCGTTTTAAATAAACTATACATTGGCACTTAAATTATACAAAAACTCTTCAATAAATTGTACATTGCTACTTAAATTATACACCAACCTTTAAATAAAATATACATTGGCACTTAAATCATACAACAACTCTTAAATAAAGTGTACGTTAGCATTTTAAATTTTATAACAACTCTTAAATAAAATATACATTGGCACTTAAATTATACAACGACTCTTAAATAAATTGTACATCGGTACTTAATTATACACGAAATCGTGAATATTACAGGGACACGTTAATTATATACAGGACCAATTAATAATTATAATTGTAATGTAATTAAGTTTGACAATCGAATATCTAACGAGGAAGCTATTTAACGACTATGTAGAAAGCTTTAATTTTACAAACTGTCTCATGTTTAACCCATTCGAGACTGATTGCACACCGTGTGTGCACTTGATTGCCGAGGCGATAAGACGGTTGCACACCATGTGTGCACTTGATTGCCGAGGCGATAAGACGGTTGCACACCGTGTGCGCAATATCAGCAATGTGCAATTATTAGTTATTCTGAGTAGAGTAGTTGTCGAAATAAGATTTTTCTTGAATTAATAAAAACTGTAAAATACAGGGAGACAAAATTTGCCATTGGTTTTTACTGTGTACCAAAAAATCTAAATTATCTGAAGCTTTTCTTAGATGTAAAATACTACTATCCTTAAAAGATACTGTATTTAAAAGGTGAGAGAACGATAGTTCGACCGGGGAGGTACCACCGCCACCCTCATAATCCGCCATAAAGGGTTAGTTGTATTTCGTTTGGAGAAGTGCGGTTGCCGTTCGAGCTCAGATATGATTTTAGTCGTATCTGTGATTGTGCGTGCTGCACTACTTAACAACAGGTTGTTTGCATGCTCGTTTGACACTATTCTCATATAAAAAAAAACTACTAATACGCATGCAGCTCTCCTTGGGACCGTGTTCGAAAAAAATAGTCGTCTCGAATGGATTAAAAACCAAAAAATAATTATTCTAATATAGTAGCAAAATTTTAAAGCTAAAGATTAGTGTTGAAATATTTGTTAAATATACTAAATTATTTGCTCATTAGTGACGTCACAAAAATATAGTAAATTATACATTATTAAAACAATCAAAATTGTTATATTTGTGGGTTTAGATTTATAGTAAATTTTATTACATTTAAAGGACATCTTAATATTAACCAAAATGACAATTTTATACAAATAAAACTATTCAGTTATAAATGTACGGGACTATAATATACAGTTTGAACATTTTACTATGTAACGGGTAATCACGATTAACGATTTTTAATAGCCGATGTTAAGAACTAATTGTATGGCTCGTGGTCTCTGCTAAACTGTGGCTTAGCATCGTTAATCGTGTGTTTCTGTCACATAATGTACAAGACTATGATATACATTTTGTAACGGGTACTAACGGTTAACGATTTTTAATTGCCGATGTTAAGAACTAATTGTACGGCACGTGATTACAGCTGAACTGTGACTTATAAAATCATTAACCGGTAGTACTTGTCACATAATGTAAAAGTTCACATTTTGTAACGGGTACTCACGATTAAAGATTTTTAATTGTCAATATTACGAACTATTTGAAAGGCTCGTGGTCACTGCTAAACTGTGGCTTAAAAATCGTTAATCGTGAGTGCCTGTCACATAATGTACAAAAATATAATATACATTTTGTAACGGGTACTCACGGTTAACGATTTTTAATTGCCGATGTTAAGAACTAATTGTACAGAATGTGATTACGGCTATATTGTGGCTTACAAAATCGTAAACCGTGACTGCTTGTCACATAATGTATAAGACTATAATATACATTTTGTACATGTCACTATGTAACGGATACTCACATTTAATAATTTATAATTGCCGATATTACGAACTAATTGCATGACTCGCGATCACGGCTGAACTATGACTTATAAAATCGTCGACCGTGAGTGCCTGTCGCATAATTTACATGGTTATAATATACGTTTTACCATGTTCCGGGTATTCGCGAATAATAAATTATAATTGCCAATATTACGAACTATTTGCAAGACCCGTAGTCACGGCTATACTGTGGCATAACAATCTTTAACCCTGACTGTCCGTGACATTATGTACAAGACTATAATATACATTTTACTATGTATCGGGTACTCGGGAATAATAATTTATAATTGTCGATGTTACGAAGGATTTGTAAGGCTTACGGTCTGAGCTTAAACTGTAGCTTAAAAGCTCTAATTCAAAAGTACCCATTACATAGTATTGTTACATTATTTACCATAACATTACGTGCAAATAAAACTATATACACAATCAGTAATATTGTCCTTGGAGATATAACACACACACACACACACACACACACACACACACACACTCACACACACACACACACACACACTCTCACACACACACACACACACACACACACTCACAAACATACACACACACACACACACAAACACACACACACACTCACACACTCACACTCACACACACACACACACACACACACAATGTTTTAGATATTTGGAGAACTTCGAAAGCGTGATTCAGGATACGTGTGGCGCCGTCTCTTGTCGAGTAGCGGAAAGTCGCCACAACATTGCAAATATTTTGCGGCATTATTATAAACTTAGGCCAGTATAGATAACATAGTTGTTAATTATTAATCTCATTTTGTTAATAATAAAGTTTAGTGTAGTGACAATAAGATTCTATTTTAATGTTTAGAAGTGCTCTCATTAATTTTATGTCCATTAAAAAACACATATTTTCCCAATAATTCGGTAATTGAAAGTTACTTAACACTTTGACTGCGGCGATCGAGTCAGCGGTGCGGGAGGCGGCCTTAATTTGAGCTTGTTTATGTAGACTGAATTGGCGCAGACAATTCACTGAAATATTGTATTTTTTAACATCTGTGCATCATATGAACACAGATGTAACGTCCGCTCCCAGTCTTGTACCGCCGACGTAAACACAGCACTTGTGCTCACCCGTAATCCGTACAGATTTGTCCGTACAACACAGGTGTATATACAAGCGCGTTACACAGCAGTGTTGTACCGCAGGGAAAGTGTCACCAAACATGGTCACCTTAACCTAAAGGTGAATTTCATAAAATAAGGGACCATGTTAAGAACTTTTCTAATATTCTACTTAATAATACAATAGATCTACATATTATAATCACGAAAGCCTTAGTTGAAGACTGTGGAAAATACTTCAAACGAATATACATAGTTGTCTGTCCATTGACAATATATATACATATATTCATATTTTTTTATATATTTTTTTTAATTGTGAAAGAGTAAGAAACGGGCATGCAGGCCACCTGATGTTAAGTGGTCACTGCCGCCCATAGACAACCACGTCCAATCTCAAATAGAACAGAAGTTCTATTTAAGTTTGGACGCGAATGCGTTCGTACTCTTAAGGACTAAGATGGTCGCCTCCAATGCTGTGTATCCGGCAACCACACCATATATTTATATATGTTTATATGACTTAATTTTGACCTGTTAAGTTATACGAATATGAGAGTTTTCGCCTAGAGTTATGTACCTAATAGATATATTTTAGATATACATTTTTATGTACCTAATATAAATTCTAGTTAAATATTAAATAGATATCAAATAGAAATGCCATTAATTGTATAATTATTTGTGTAATTGATTGTATTATTAATTGTGTAATTAATTGTATAATGAACCGTATAATTAATGATGTAATTAATTGTATAATGAACCGTATAATTAATGATGTAATTAATTGTATAATTAATGATGTAATTAATTGTATAATGAACCGTATAATTAATGATGTAATTAATTGTATAATTAACTGTATAATTAATTGATTAACAAATTATGTATTTAATTAGATAATGCGTTATCTATTTAATTGGATAATTAATTATGTAATTATCTGGATTATTAGTTATGCAATTAATTGTATAATTTGACAACTAGAAATAAATGTATCTATAGCTTGCTTTGCTATCATAAATATAGCATTAATAAGCGATCCGTGTTTTATAGCGGTGAAGCCTTCGTTACTTCGGTTGGACACGTACTAAGCAAATATCTCAATTTTTATATGGTTTTTTTGTATTGTATTGGGTCTAAGTGGATTGTATAATTGTCATTGTGTGCGTGTAAATATCTGAATGATGTATTTGGATTTTTGTATCGGATCTGAGTGGATCGTATAATTGTCTTGTGAGTGTGCAAACATCTCAATAATGTATTTGGATTGTTGTGCCGGCTCTGAGTGGATTGTGTATTTGTCCAAACACACGATATACTAGTATGGAGCTGTGAGTGTAAAGCATGACAGCAAGAAAAGCTTCTAACCTCCTCATCCTCGTCGTCCTCGTTTCATAAAAACAAACTAATTAATTAATATTGCTATAGCTGTATATTATTATTATAGTTGCATTATTAGAGGCGACCATTTTAGTCCTTAAGTGTAGGAACGCATCCGCGTCCATCCTTAACTAGAACTTCTGTTCTGTTTGAGATTGGACGTGGTTGTGGCAGTGACCACTTAACATCAGGTGGCCTGCATGCCCGTTTCTTACTCTTTCATAATAAATAAAAAAGCTGCATATTCTACATACATTTGTCAATTTTGTGAAATTACTTCTGTACTGAATATCTATTACCTGCTTATTATCTTATTCCAATGTATTTTATCAAAATCCGTTCTGTAGCTTTTGCGTTAAAGCCTCCATTAACTGACTACCTATTTATTATCTTCTTTATTCTGATATATAAGCAAAGCAATTTCATCCAAATCCATTCAGTAGATTTTGGATGAAAGCTATCATCCATCTTTGCAAACCTTCCCGTTTTTTTATTTGGATGATTACTGGCATGTCTATTTGATATCTTTTTTTGGAACAAAAGTGTGCTCAAAAAAGTTCCACATGAAGCTAAATGCATACAGGGCATTAGTGGCAATATTAGTAGTGTAGGGGAATTCCTATTTTGATGTAAATTTTACATATTTTATTTGTACTTAATTAGATTAGGTGATAGATTCGAACCTAGGACGTTAATTACGCTGAGCGTTAACACTTTGACCGTCCCGTTCATATATAATTCAACGCTAACTCGCGTTGCGGAAGGCGGCACTAAACTGGAGCTGTTTTGTCTACAGAGGAGATGCGTCGATAATTCACAGAAATGTTGTATATTTTAGCACCCGTATAACATTTACGAATACACAGACGTTGTTTCCGCTTGCAGTCTTGTAGGGTCGATAAAATAACACTTGTGTTCGGCCGTATTCCATACAGATTTGTATGTACATGACAAGTGTGTACAAGCCGCAAGCGCGTTGCACCAAGTAACAAACAACAGTGTACGCAGCAGAGAGAGTGTTAAATAGCAAAGTCAAATGTATAATACACTCCTTGTCTTTTATCTTTATCCTGACAATTTTAGTGTTAAGATGCACACAAATGGTCATGGTCAGTATACATTTAATGACGTAGTTGTACATTATTGTTTTAAGTATAATTAATTATTGTTTTGTTTCAAATGTTTATTACCTATACATAGTTTTATTAGGCCAGTGTATAATTTTTAGTGTAGTTATAAAAAAATATATTCCGTCCAACCATTTATTTATATTTTTGAAAAAAAAACATTATAAGCCGCTATTATTTTTAATAATTATTAACTTGCTGCTGCTATAGACAAAAATGCATTGCTTTCTTAAAAATAGCAAACAGACTTGCTTATTGCCTTATATAGTTTATTATTATAGATAATAGAATTATTGAACCCGCAGATAGTGTAACAAATATGTATTATACAAGAATTAATTATAATTTTACTGTGACGGGATACTTAACACTTTGACTGCGGCGCGGATGTATATGATCGGGATCGGGTCAGTATTGCGGGAGGCGGACTAAACTGGAGTTTATTTGATTACAACGAAGATACGCCTAAAATTTACTGAAATATTGTATTTTTAGCATCTGTGTATCATATAAGAATACAGAGACGTAATGTTCGCCCCTAGTTTTGGAGCGCCAACGTAAACAGAACTTTTGTTCGCCCGAAATCCATACAGATTTGTCCGTACAACACAGGTGTGTAAGCCGACAGCGTTTCACGCCCAGAATTACACCGTAGTGTTGTAGCCGTAGGGAAAGCGTTAAAACTTCATTAAATCGATAATTGAGCCGATATTTACAAGAAATCGAATATGTGACGCATTAGGACAATACTAACTGAGTAGTTTATCAATGTTTTAAATTGATTAAAACTTAATTAAATCGATAGATGAATCGATATTTACAAAAAAAATCGAATCGATTAGCTCTTACCTATTAAAAGTAAAATAAATGGTTGGACGGGCTATAGTCATACAGACAATTAGATTTAAAATATTTCTAATATATTTTCGTAGTTTATAAGATTACGTGTCAATAGGGGCCAGTATTTTTGAAATTGTGTAGTGTAAGCGAACTGTGTAATAAGGTTAAGTGTTATACAGAATTAAAACGTCTGAAGATTTTATGTAACTTAAATTGATCTCAAATTGGATTCCTTTTCTAAGCACTTTTAAAATATATATCTTGATCTCAAAGTTATATCTACTTATTAAAATATCCTTGCTTTTTTATTTTACTACGTATCGGTTACTCGCGAGGAATGATTTTTTTATTTTTGTTTAACGTGGAAGTTTAGGTGTGATTTTTGATTGCCGATATTTGGAACCATTTGCATGGTTCCAAATATCGGCAATCAAAAATGCAACTAGTTCGAAATATAGACAAACAAAAATCACAACTAAACTTCTAAGTTTAACAAAAATTAAAAATCGTTAATCGTGAGTACTCGGTACATAGTAAAATGGAAAAAATACATAATAATATTAGTTTAATTGATTCCTTGCAAATCTTTAATAACTATGATTTTTTGTTAGAAAACAAGAATCTTTGACAGCAGTCTTTTTATAGTTCGAAATATTGTATTTAAATGTAGTTTTCATATGAGTACTTGAGTTAATAATACATTTTATAAACGAAATATACAGTTTCGAATTGTATATCTTTAAGCACAGGCAGTCCTCGACTTACGTCGTTTTGATTTACGTCGTTTCTAGTTACGTCCAACATTGTTTTGGCACTATTCCTCAAACATGTACGTCTATTGTTTCGATTTTTGGCATACGAGAATTCACTTGTCGCGAATAGAATTGATAGAATTGATGTAGAGGATGGAGGTAGAAAAAATATGTCTCGACTTAAGTAATTTCGATTTACGTCGCGTATTTCGAGAACCTAACATGCCGTCAGTACGAGGACTGTCTGTATACATCTACGTTTAGAATAAATACAGCATTTCGCCGGCCAGTAAACGAGATAAATGTATTTTTTCAACTTTATCGAATTCCTATTTATATTTACATTATTTTTGTAAGTTAATGTAAGTTTTTATTATGTAAATTAGAATTAGTTGAATTTATTAATTATAAATCTCATTGTTTTCTTAAGATTTATGTATTGAAATCATATATGAGATGGGCTGCGATTTTTTTAAAACTGACATAATGCCATCTTGTTTTTCCTTCAGTCAACGGCGTACAATAAGATATACATAAATGAATACACGACATACAGACAAACAAAAATTGTTATATACTATAGTGAACTAAAACGTCGTATTGCAGAGATATATGATTGTACACAATACAAGTAATAATTGAGCGCTCAAAGCCGATGTACTGATTACATTGTACCCTTGAGTGTACATTAAGTGTATGTAAATACCTTACAATGAAATAAAATATTTGAATTTTAATTGTCCTTTCAGATATGTCTGCTCTAACGCGTAAATATATTAAGTTTTCATAAATTACATATAATAATATTTAATGTAATATTTTTTAACACGCCCTGCGGCGCGGATATATATGATCCGGTCAATATTGTGGGAGGCGACCTTAA
Organism: Phocides pigmalion okeechobee; assembly: GCA_018251015.1. Classification (NCBI taxonomy): domain Eukaryota; kingdom Metazoa; phylum Arthropoda; class Insecta; order Lepidoptera; family Hesperiidae; genus Phocides; species Phocides pigmalion. Next base: position 3,071 of record DWON01004506.1, on the reverse strand, counting down.
TCTCGAGCATATTTGATTAGACTGAAGATACTCCGACAAATTACTGAAATATTGTATTTTTAGCATCTGTGTATCGTGTACGAATACACAGACGTAATGTCCGCCCCCAGTTTTGTAGCGACGACGTAAACACATCACTTGTGTTCGGCCGTAATCCGTACAGATTTGTACGTACAACACAGGTGTGTACACGCCGCAAGCACGTTACGCTTGTAATAGACGACAGTTGTGTGTCCCCCAGGGAAGGTGTTAATTAATATAGTGGTGTTACGTGAAATGATCAGTGTTAGCCGCGCGACCCAATCCGGGGGGTTTTTGACCCCTTCGAGCAAGCCCGGGTAAAGGGAACTCGAGGCCCGGATAATCCCTACCCATCTCACCTTTGGTTAAGAGTATCAGATTAGGTGTAAAACGTTCCCTATATAGTTCGTTTGGTGACGTATTTGTAAAGAAAACAAATTTATTTGTTATATTTTATCAATTACGTAACATTGTTACTATTTCAAATGTTTATATTATGTATATTTTGTTATTAACATATGTATATTTTAAATGTAAAAGAAACTTTTGGTGCTGGATGATTGCAGGTTTTGGAAAAATAATTTTGTTATATAACTCTGTACATAACGATTTATGTATTGCCATAAATTAGATTTTAAACTGATGATATAAAAAAATAATTAGGCACGTTAGGGTGGACTTAACACTTTGATTGCGGCGCTAATATTTGTATTAATCAAGGTTGCGAGCGGTGGCACTAGACTGGAGTTGCGTCTACGACTAAGAAATTTGTTGTATTTGGCCGCATCTGTGTAGTATCTACGGATACACAGTCGTCGTGTACGCCCGCAGACTTTAGCGCCTAAACACATCGCTTGAGTTCATAACTTGTACAGATTTGTGCGCACACAACACTTGTGTGCAAGCTACACGTTACGCCAAGTAAAACACAACAGTTGTGTTCCGGCAGTCGAAGTTTTAAATAATGCAAACCCGTATCCGAAATGCAACCATCGAATAGATACTCGTGTACCATGTTATCTACGTTCTAGAGTAGAACTAAAATTGTCTGTCAAACAATGCTTTCTCCAAGACCCTAGGGGTCCTGGGGTAACGGTGTCAGGCTCGAAAACCCCGAAAGGTCATGGAATCTTCAGCAGCGAGATTGGAATAACTTTAGTATATATATCAAACTAGAATATTTTATGTACTGATGTTATATAACAAAAATATTTTTTTAACTGCTTTGTTTTGAGAATAAATGATTTTTATAAAGAAATGTGTTTTTTGGTCATACATAGATCATACCCTAAATGTTGAATTAAGTTAAGAGGTCATACGGGATCTTTGGATGGGACTTTTGATTAGTGATGCCGAAATATCAATAGTTACATATTGATAGTTGACCTCGAAAATTACTCGATCTATCGATTGTAATACTATGATCTGCAATTGTATCGATACTATCGATAGTATTTAACTTTGGTAGTCGCTTGGCCATATATTGGTATTATCAACTATCGACTAGTATCGGACTATCGATAGTTGTTTGTTTTACGATTGTATTAATTAAGGATTAATAGCAATATAAAAAGAATCTTGTAAACGCCACAAGTGTCTAGCAAATCTACGTTTGTGTCTTAAAATACAATATACATAATCGATATTTTCACTATTGCCACTATCGGTAGTAGCATATCGATCGTCACGACTTTTGATCTATGCGGAGATAGAGGATGTCCATACGACTGATCACTTACGATCAGGTGGACTGCATACAGGTATACTGCTCTCGGTCTGTCATGAAGCAACTTTTGTGTCGGTTGGAGAGGTGCGGTAAATTACAAGCGGCGACCAACGAGTAGCAACAGTGGCTACAGGAGTAGCAACGCTAGGTATGGATAGGTCTTCAATTCTGTTTTGTGGTTATATGTGGATGGTTCTTATAGTATTATGAAGGAAATCCGCTGCTTAACACTGTCTGTAGTGCTATGTAGCGAGTCAGTAATGCGGGAGGCGGCACTAAACTGGTGCTCTTTTTAGATTTTAGATGCGTTGGCAACTCACAGAAACGTATCGCCTGTGATTCGTACAGATTTGTCCGTAACGCGTTTGTGGCTTGTACACACCTGTCGTAGGTGTGTACAAGCCTCAAATGCGTTACGTCAAGTAATACAGCAGTGTTATATGCCACAAGGAAAGTGTTAACACATTAAGTGCGGTGCTTATATCTTTGGATGGGGTTAAACTGACGCTTATTTCTCTAGACTGAAGATGCGCCGACAATTCACTGATATATTGTATTTTTAGCATCTGTGTATCATCTACGAATACACAGACATAATGTCCGCCCTCATTTTTGTGGCGCCGACGTAAACACTGCACTTTTGTTCGCTCGTAAGCCACCCGGACACACCTGCCTTGTAAGTACAAATGCTTGTACGTGTTTCCGTCTGCGCTGCAAGACTTGGGGCGGACGCAAGGGCCGTGTATGTGTACACCACAGTGATGCTGAAAAAAATAACAATTGTACAAATCATCGGGTTATCTCCAGTTTAAGAAAAATAGTTCCAGTCTAGTGCCGCTGCCCGCAATGCTGATTTGATAAAATTTAGAATAAATACTTTTATACCGACCAGCAATGCCGCTATCCATTTAATCATCTTTTGAATAAAAAATGTCAAAGAATGTCAAGCAGAAATGGTAAATTTACGAATGTAATTGTTTTGTAAAAAATGTAAATATTAAAAAACAAAGCTTCCTTTATACCAGAAATGGCGTAAGTATTTTTCTAATTTGATAATCATTAACATAAGATTTTAAATGAATATCATCGTATTTTACTTTATATGTGGTAGAGCTGTTAGAGCTCGCCCGGGGCGGCACCACCGCCACCCTCATAAACCGCCATAAAGCAAAATTTTCTTCATGTATCGTGATACAATTGGGGAGGTGTGCTTGCCGGACACACATTATTGGAGGCGACCATCTTAGTCAAGAGTAGGAACGCATCTACGTCCATCCTTAAATAGAACTTCTGTTCTATTTGAGATTGGACGTGGTTGTCCATG
>DWON01004505.1:0-16147 GCA_018251015.1 Phocides pigmalion okeechobee | reverse complement strand
CATGTTGCTTTACGGCGGGTTATGAGGGTGGTGGTGGTACCGCCCCGGGCGAGCTCTAACGGCTCTACCACCTTTAATAACATTTAACCTTTAATACATGTGTTGTGTATATAATACAATGTTTTAATAATTTACATCATCTCTTCGTTTCCTCATATAAGCTTCAACTTTGTTCTTAATTGTCTTATCTCTTATCATAATACTTTGGAAACAAAGAAAATTTAAATATAAAATAATGTACACAATATTGGAAAGTATTTATGAATAACTTTTAAATAACTGTTGAGTTGAGTTATACATCTCAAGTGTTGGTCCTATATCTCGACTCGCGTGGCACTGCGGTACCCATACTGGTCTGAAAAAAGTTCCGGATACGATTCCTGGTCAGGTAGATATTTTAAGGATTTTTCTGTTCTGGGCATAGGTATTATCGTAATCATCCTGTATGTGTCCATGGTACATACGATACAGGAAATCCTAGTTTAATTTTAAAATATATCTCTAGCTGCGCGCGTAAAAATACGCAGTGTAAATATAATATGTTAAGAAATAAAAGTAAATTAAATAATTAGACTGCAACACCATGTCCATATGTAACCCTTTTTTAAATTTATATAATCAATACAATTTAGCAAAAAACTTAGAAATTTTATTACATACTTTACTATCAAGAAATGGCTTAAAATCAACACGCGTCCTCAACATGAAAATACGAACGATATAAATAATGGCTGGCATTTTGCTCGGCGATGCGAACATAGAAAATTTCTATTATTTGTTATTATGCACTGAGCGAAAATTATTCGCAGTAATTAGGCGTTTCGGGCTGGCGAAATGAAATTGAAAAAAGTCACATAGACAATGAGCGTCTTTAAATGCAACCTAAAAACTAGATTAATGCCTTTTTATATTCTCTATCGAGTCTTCCAGACATATGGACATGTTATCACATTACGTATGTTTACAAATACGTGCAAAATCAAGATAATATATGTAGGTCTGACATTTCATGTGTTCCACTTAACGTTGGTCGCCTATTGTTATGTCACCGTGTATTACAATGAGATTCAGATGACCACGGTAGTTATTATCATACAGTGGAATGCCAACGTGTCTGTTTTTTATCTCACTCTGCATAGTTGGGACCGAACACTGCTAGCTTGTTGCTAGACTTGATTTTATTCAAAGTTATTAGTAGGTTTTCGTTGCAGAAATTGCGGAAAATTGTAAGTTTATTTCAACATGACTGTGTTTAATATTATTTAATTAGCTGTGTTTTAGTGATAGTAAAAATGTTTGACATCTAGACAAAAATGCAAGGCACGTATAACCTCCTTTTGGTAGTTGGTTATCGAAGAAAATGTCAAGGCTATCGTAATTTACATCGTTTAAGAACTGCGAAAGTAATGCCGCTAAATGTATCTGCTGAACTGCAATGCTCGCGATAAATGAAGTGGTGTTCTTTTAGGTTATTCATGGGTGCTTAAGAGTCCAGCTGATTCTCAAGGTCCGTTTTCAGCTTGTTCATAAAGCTACGCGTAATTTATCGTCGTTTTTAAACCGCGAAAGTACGAACGTTTCGTTATTGTTGTTTTTGCTTGCGATAATTGAGGTGGAACTATACTACCAGTTTAGGTTAGTTACGGGCGCTTACGGGGCATTGGGGACTCAAGGTTTTCGACCTCAACTGGCTATTTACGATACTACGATCGTGTTTCACTGTTCACTGTGCAAACTATGGTCGGTGACCGTTTGAAAAGGGTCGACAGATTTTTGAAATAAATGTCTTTAAATGTATTTGATTACGGTACGGTAGTGGTCAGTGCTTAGAAATGCTACGCATTTATTTTCTATTTCCTTAAAATATCTATCTTATAACAGGTGGTATAAAAGCTTGCGTTTCTGGTTATAAACTGGTTATAAAACAACTTTTGACGAACCATTTGGAGTCAGATATAATTATCATAACCATTAAACATATTAATTTTGTTTTTGCCTGTTTAGTGACTCAAATTGTTAACGTATATGTATTAGTGTATTTTATGTAGGAACAGTATTCAACGAACGTCCGAAGAGGTCATCTGATGTTAAATGGCATGCAGGCCATGTAAATCTACGTACAACCTCAAACAGGATTGAAATTCTACTTGACGTAGTGCATAGATGCATTGCTTGAGGTTTGAGGTGGTCCCTTCGCTTGTAAGCTTAGCCGGTAACCGTACCTCTCCATCCCTGCTATAAGGCGGATTATGAGGATGGTGTTGGTACCTCCCAGGTCAAACTCGTTCTACCACCTTGCAAAACTTGCACATTTTAATTATATAACGGTGATGATACCTCTAAACGAAGGCATTTTAATCAGCTTATTTTATGTTTAATTTAATTAAATACCTATCATACATCCTTCTTTTTATATAATTTCCGTATACTAATGTAAGTATTTTATTCATTGTACATCTTTTATTTTATTTTTTGTTGCGATGCATGTAGCTATTGTTTTGCCTCAGCGCTGTGTTAGACCATTTCGCCTAAAAGCATTATACATTTATTTGAAACACTGCGAATATTTTATCGCGTTGCATTCACTAATCATTGTATGGTGTTAAAGCGAATACATTTTTAACAATACGTATATGAATTAAGATTTCTTTTAAATCTCTTAAGTACGATAGCAATATTTTCGAACAGAATAATTTGATTGTAAATCATAAAACTAAAATTTTCGGGCAATAGTGAGTAGTGAGCGAGGCGAGGCGATGGGTTTGACGTCAAAATAGGACTCCTGTGTTATTTGTAACTAATTGAAAGTGTAATTAGACTGTAGTAGTAATAAAATATACTATCCACTACGTTTGATCTATCCAAAGACGCCTGGAAATTAATTAGCGGCATTATTTTTGTTTATGTTATAGCTATTTTATTTTGGCAGGCGTAAGAGCTTCTAATGTAACTAAACGTACTCATTTTGAGCGTAAAGCAATTTTTGTGGATATGGGTGGTTTCCGAAGCACTTACCACGAGGCAATCATCATAGTCCTGGGGAGTATTAACGAATCTGTTCACCTTCAAGTGGAATTTTTGTTCTATATGAAGTTTGTTATAGATGTCTATGGGCGACAGTGACCACTTGCATCCAGGCGGACTGCGTGCTCGTTTGGCACTTCAATTAGACAATTTCAGAGGCATCACTATCCAGGATTAAGTCGATCATCTCATACAACAGACATCAAGAGCTAATATGTTATCTTTAGTCCTATAATATAACCCCAAGCTACAGGTCGGTCAATCAACTATTTGCCATAAAATTAATCGTAGAATAGTGTAAACTATATTGTATTAACTGTATGATTAAGTAGATAATTTAACACCCTAACTGCGGGTAACATAACTGTATTTTACTTTGCGTAACCCGGACGCAGCTTGCACACATTTGTTGTGTTAATACAAATCTGTACAAGCTTCTGATCGAATACAGGTGGTGTGTTTACTTAGGTACTACAAGACTTCTGACGAACACAAAGGTGTGTTCGTAGAAATTACACAGATGCTGCCACTCATAACAGGTGTGTCGTCGGCTCAGTTTAAATGAAACAACTCCAGTCCAGTACCGCCTTTTCCAATGCTGACTAGTATAAATATAAGCGTCGCAGTGGAAGTGTTAAAATTAATATTGGGTACGTACTAGACACAGTTCACCTCGTGATGAGCCCCGACCTTAGTGTCAACAATGTTTAAGATTAGCTGAAACACTGATAATATACTTTGTAAGCACATATGTAAGTGGAGCGTATAGCGGCTACAATAAATCGTAATTGAAAGATATAGTTAGGCGATTTCGAACGGGGTTAGGACTTTGATGGAGACTGATGGCAAATTTCACGCGTTAATACTGTGTTTCAGAAGACATCTCTAAATATTATAAAACAATGCTCACCGTCGCGTCTTTCTGTGTCTTTTTGCAATAAACTTAAAAAGTACTAGACGGGTTTTCTTACAGTGTTTAACAACAGGTAGAGTGATACCTGAGTGATAAATTTGGGCAAGAAATTAAATTGTTAAATTCAGTACAGTTATTCAGTCGTTCGAAATAGATGTTTCTAATTGTTAGGTGTCGCAAATACATTATGCTGGGTTGCATGTATGAACTTACCCGAGCGACGCTGGGTCGGGTAAGAGTCGGGTCGCTAGTTAGGTATATTTAAGCAGTCAGTCCTGTTTTTTGTTGTATATATTTATGTATTGTATCACCGCTAAATCTGTGTATACGTAGATGATACAGTGAACGGTCGGCTTATCTCCTGTCTAGAGAAATAAGCTCCAGTTTAGTTCCGCCTCCTGTAACGCTGGCCCCTGGCGTGTTAAGGATACTCCAGACATCCCCGTCATGAGGCCCCTGTACATACAAAATTGGTTGTTTCATTAAAAAAACAATTCAAGAATAGGTTTAGCGGATCGTTAAAGCTGAAAGTAAGAAGTAAGATATTGGTAAGTATAGTTTTGGACTTATAACACAAAGTGCAGGAATACTTTCCATAGTAGTAGCTACCAACATAATATTAATCACTAAAGGGGCAAGTGTTAAAAGTTATCTTCGAATTATCAATCAACGAATATACATATCTAATATAATAATTGCTGTATTTCTCTGTAGAATTTGGTTACGAGAATGTTCTATTAATCAAAAGTTTACAAGTTTTACAAACTTTTCGCTAAAATTGCTCGAATACAGCCTAAGAATGCATGATTTGTGCTTATTGGGTATTGGGTACCCATTGTAGTGTAGGTAACATTCATATGTTTGGTTTAAATGATAATGTATAGTAAGGGAAGGTAAAATAAATAACAAACAAAATTGGAATATTTCACATTTATTACGACAAATATAACATTTAGTCTTACATTTAACTACTACAGTAGATATCTATTACATATGAATAGTAAAAATAAAACGTGAACTTTAAATCAAGTATCTCAATCATTTAATTTTGGGAAGAACGTACTCTTTATATAGAGTTATAGGTTATTTAGTAACACGACATCCATTTTATTCATAATAATAATGTTAGAAAAAAAATTGTACGTTTACATTTAGCTACAATAAATAAATACATTAATAATATTTTAACTACGTTTGAAACATACATTAAAATTACCATTAATTTGAGTTCATTACACTTATTTAGACCGATAGTTTTGTTGGTTGTAGGAAAACAATTAAAATGTAAAAGATGAGACAATAAAATATATAAACAACGGGCGGTAACATTGTTGGCATAATGTAAACAACTTCAAAAATAGGTAGGTATATCAAAGGGACTGTTTTGCAAACAGTTGGTATAGTTTAGTTTCTGAAAAATATATATCAGTTACAATCAGAGATGTTGTTAGTATAAATTAACTTGTAAAAGTCTTATATCTAAAGTTACATTTAAAGATAAATTTAGCACAGAGATTTCTTTCCTTTTAGAAATTTTCCTACGGTAACGGTTTACACGTACTTATAGATCGTAAGTTTATATTACTAAGTTTATGCCGTTTAATCGTCGATGAGTTCCGTGTCAACATCTTCCAACTCTCCTTCCGTGTCGCCTGAGCCGTCTTCAATTGCGTTGATGGTAGCCACGGTGGTATCGTATGGTCTGTCCCTCGGCGTAATGAATCGATCCATAATGATTTTACATGTCATGTATACAAACATGATCAGAAACACGTTGTTTTGCAAATTAAACGCAAATGTAAGTAGTATGACACGGGCCAATGGCAGCAATATTGGCATCAGTCGCGTAGCCAGCATGTAACCCTCACGAGATAAAAACACTAATACGTGCCTCATGCTCTTGATCAACCACAATATATAAATCAGATGCGTTGTTATTAGGAATTGAAACACGCCACAAAACAGACATGAACATAAGTCGGCGGCGTCTTGATTTTCGTCACGAGAGAAGTAGCATAAAACCGGATTTTTGGTGCAGTAGTCGCTCACGTGTATTCCCAGCATCGAGAAACTAACAATTTCCATGAGCAGCAGAAAGGGAAAAATGTACTGATCGCATATCGTTAGCCCCAACGGGAAATCAGATACGTTGGGTAGAGCCAGCAAAAAGCATAAAGCCAGTCTTATTGGCCACGTTAACAGCTTGGTAGGCATCGGAGCGAATCTCAGTTTGTAATAAAATTCTCTCATGTACTCCGCAGGATCGGCGTCGATATTTCTACGCATTAGTAGCAGTAGAAAGAGCCCGGTCAGATGATAACGCGATAGTTTCCCGGTGAATATAGCTCTGAATACCATTCCGACGCCTTGAATGATTACATCCATTTTTATTTTGTTTTAACACACGCACTTGTTTCACATAACGTTCAGTTCGACACTAATGGTGGATATCGATTTTGCGTTACAGGTGCCTTCAGACGTATTGATAACTGTCACGTTTCAATATCACCAAGATTCAATATATAACTGTCTGTCATAAATTTTTACGCTTTTCGATCACAAAACTAAGTTATTACTCAATAATTTAGATATTTGCCCGTTTAACTACTTGAATGTAGCAGTATTCTTCCACAGCCATTTATAGTAACCGCCGCACGTTAACGTAGATGTCCTTTTCCCGATTGATTAACTTGCGTCCCAGTTATGGCGTGTGTTTCCGTACTCAATTTTTAAAATTCCACTTGCAACATTTTTATAAAATATTGTAATAATGAAATATTTTAGTAGTGCGTATATTTTTTCATTTTTGACCATATTTCCAACAATTTTTTGTTTCGTTATTTTCATAAATTAAAATTTCAGTAGTTTTCCATGTAGCGTTTACGCCTGTAATGTCCGCTAGGGGTCAGGCGAGTGCGTGTGGAGTCACTCACACTATATGGTCCTTTTACAAAAATTAAATAAGATCAGCACTAAAACGTTACGCAAAATATGTAATACACAATTTTAAATGGTACACGATGTCTAAAAACGCCTAATACACGTCCTTTTCAGACTGTACACACGAGGTGATTCTAACATAGGCTTTATGATTTTGTGAACAGGATTTTAAGCATAGTTTACACGGGCTCCGCACTGCGCATGTGGAGACTGTATTTACGCAGGCTTTGTGCGCAGAGTTATCGATTATATCGCTTTGACGTTCTTGTCGTTCTTACAATTTTAACGAAGGTATTTCATCATTGGGAAGATTTCTACTGACTTCTATTTGCATCAACATCGGGCTGACTCGTCTATAGCACGTAAGTATCTTAAAATATTAATCCTTTTGTGTTTACCTGTTATCTGTCTTTCAGACATCCATTTTGCTGTGAGTATGTAATAAATAAAATCAACTTCGTATCAAATTTTTTATTGTTTTGGTCGTTCATTGATCATTTTTGTGTTGAATATTTATCGAAAGTGCAAATAACGTACAAAACATATTTTGCCGGTCAGTCTTAAAAATGAATATTTCATACAAAGACTAAGTACTGCGTCATAAGACGTATATTTAATTTAAATGTGCATAAAAGACAAAATACGCAATTATTTGCGTCATGGGTTTTATTATATACTTGTATGTGTGAAAAATTATAATTTTTGACTTCCATTTTATAGTTATAACGTAAGTAATTGCTCAGATAACTATAAATATTGTCCAGATGCCGTTTACTTTAGATTGTTAATATGACATTATTTAGATGACGATAATAATCCTATATAAAGTCATTACTGTCAATTAACACTTCCACTGCGCCGCTCATATATTAGATCTGGTCACCTGGAGCATATTTGTTTAGACTGAAGATGCGCCGACAATTCAATGAAATAGTGTACTTTTAGCACCTGTATATCATCTAAGAATATACAGACGTAATGTCTGCCCTCAATCTTATAGCTTCGACGTGATCACGACACTTTTATTCGCTTGTAATCCATACAGATTAGTACTATACGTGTGTGTACAGGCCGCATGCGAGTTGCGCGACACAATACACAGCAGTGTTGAAGGCAAGGAAAGTGTTAACTTTACATATTCTACAGTTTAGTGTTACGTCGTCATATGTTTCAATAATCCTACTCTCTTAGATAAATATTCGGTCAAGTTGTATGTAAATCTCCAGGTCAACTGAGAACTGAACATCTGATGGCCTGTAGATATCCAGGACTACTGCTGGACTGGCCCAGGTAGTGTATGAGCTCGTTTTATATTTTCAGTGTTAAAAATCTGTTTTATACTGCATACGTTTCAATCCAAATACTCCTTATCTTATTTAAGGAACGATTTATTTTTTAATCTTACAAACCTGCGTACACATCTTTGTATTTTCCATAATTAAAAATCTGTTTTACACTGTAGAAGTTTCAATCCAAACACTCCTTATCTTATTTAAGGAACGATTTTATTTCAATATTATAAACCTTCACACACATCTTTCTATTTTCAATATTTAAAGAATCTGTCTTATGTAACATATGTTTCAATCCCAATTCTTATTTAAGGAACGTTTTATTTTTCAATCATATAAACCTGCAAACACATCTTTTGATTTTCAATATTTAAAAATCTGTTTATACTGCATAACTTTCAATCCAAACTCTCCTTATATTATCTAAGGAACGTTTTGTTTTTCAATCATGTAAACCCGCAAATACACCTTTCTTAAACATTTTTCATCATTATCATAAATCTCATTTTAATCAACTTCGAATAAAGGATGTCAATTCGATTGTATATCATTTAGTGTTTGTTATCACAGAATTTCTACATTTGTTAAACGAATTTAAGTATTTTTGGAAAGGTATTTCAAATTCAAATAATTTAATTCATTGTATGATATTTACACTTACATACACTTAATTAAAGTAAAAAATATAATGTAAAATCAATATATTGACTTATTTTTTGTCATACCTTCTGTCTTATGCCTCTTAAAAAATGAGAGAAAACAAGGCTTAAATATTGAAAAATACGGAATGAATTGTGTGAATTTGTATTTTAGTCAAGTATCAATTAGAATCGTAAACTAAAAATAATCTCAAATACATTTATTAAATTAGCATCCCTAAAAAAAGTAAAACAGTTATGGCAAAAAAGGTAAAACACATTAAATTAGCATCCCTAAAAAAGGTAAAACAGTTAAGGTAAAAAAGGTAACACACATTAAATTTCTTTGAAGTCAGTATTTGGTAAAATTATGGCTTGGTCTACTATAAAATTTTCTCTATCGTTGCTGCAAAATCATGACAATTTTCCATTTGACATTCGTGATGCGCAGCCACTTCCCAGCTCTAAATATCAAATATGGGAATATTCCCATGCATTGATACAATCTATTACTGTCCCACTATAAAGGTCTCCTTTCAGCATGAGATTTAGGTCACAGCCTACCACATTGACCAAGTACGTTTTGGTGGCTTCTTTTACTCCTTTACCTATACATAGGCTTATAGAGATAGAAAACCTGATAGAGAGCTCTTAGTCATGGAGATTTCTTCAAGATGTTTTACTTTGCCGTTAAAACAAGTAATAGTTAATTTCTAATATGCACATCTTTTTGAAAAACTCTGTGAGAGGCTGGAATCAATCACTATGCAATTGCATTGTAACTGTCAAATACAATTATACACTAGTGCCTCTCCTTTCCATGTTTGTTTTTCACTCTGTGAAAGAAGTTAAAATAAAAATTGAAATATTTATTAGTAACATAAACATAATTGCAGTTTTTTTAAACATTTAGTACAAACACCACCACTTATAAGGTAATTTGTAAGTTAAAGTTTTTATGATAAGGTGGCGATTAACACTCCAAATTTTCTTATCTTTTGAATATTTGTATCCTTAAATTTGGTACAGCACTTCCCCCTTCTAAAATTGTTTTGTATCCTTAATACACAAAATATGTCTTCAAAATATTTCTACTTCTTGTGCTAGAGTGGTAAACGAGAGTGTATTTCACTTGATGTTAAATTGTCACTGCAGCCCATGGACATCTATATTTAACTTAAAACTGATCTTAAGAACTAGGCAAGATGGTAAGTATATGGCTTGTTTCATCTGTTTGCTGAGATGGTAACCACGCCTACAAAACTATAAGGTGACCGAAACACTCGAATTTCTTCAAGGCGGATTGTGAGGCTGGCGGTAGTACCTCCCCGGTCGAACTCTCAATTTTACCATGTATGAAACTACATGTTACTCTACAAAAAGCCACTTTTTCTATATCACTTTATTTATTCTAATAATTCTCTTCTTTTTACATCTTTTAGGATTGATTTTGTCATTTTATTGTCAATTTTAATAATTTATTTTTTATTTCCTTTACAATATGCCAATAATTACATTTATTGGTTAACAATTCTCTTTGTATTCATTCTGTTTTGATATGCAAATAACAAGTATTTTTATTGTAGGTATGTATGACAGTTTTCCTCTAATACAAATGACAAAATGTCACAATTACAATAAAATGCTTGTTATGTAATTTACCTACGTCATTTAAGTATTTTTACCACTTAAAGGTCGAGGTGGCATGAGTGAACAAAAAAAACATTCTTTCAATGTGTTTAAAAAATATTTGATTACGTCATATTTCGATACAATTTTAAAATGGTAACCCACTAGTCGTTTAGAGGGAGGCTGGAAGGTTGGAGCATGCGCACTGGCGTTCGGTTAGAGTCCAATCGTCCATCTTCAGTTGCTCCGTCTCTCGATATATCCGCTCCTTGTAATTTTATTGAAAAGGTATTTAGAAGTGTAAAGTGTTTGAAAAGGGCCTTCTGCTTGTTGGTGGGTCGATTTGTACGAGAATACTAAGGTAAGTATCGTGTTATTGCGTATTTTGTGTAAACAGCTATTTTTGGATCGATGCCAGCCCCGCTCGAGCACCTTCGACCTGTAGCACAAGTACCTGAAAATTGTTATCAATAATGATCTAAATATTTTGATAAAAGGTATCAGTGAGTGAATCAATCACAGTAAATAATGATTTTGAACATATTTTCATCGTTTTTGATTCTTTTTGTACTAATTATTATACAATTGCGATATACGCAATATGTTCTTTGTTCCCGTACATAGTACTCATGTTATCGGTACAATATTATCCGGTATTACTAGGTCTGAAGAAATAAAAATGTTGCTAATCAACGTCGACATTCATTTAGAACTAGGATTTCCGCGACATAAAATATTTTATCCGTTAAGTGACGTTAGGAAGTGAAGTGTTAAGGAAGGAAACAATTTTTATAGTCTGGTGTCATTTATAGCGAAGGAAAATATAACGTTTTCTCCAATGCTATAAATAGTAACAATTCAATATCGATCGGTAGCCATCTTGACGTCTTATTGATACGCTATAGGTTATAGGTCACGAAATGGCCGCGCCAATTGGGAGACGGATGTCCGCGCACAGTCTGGATGCACTGATCGATGCAGCTTCGCCCGGGTTTAGTGCCGATGTCAAGGATACTCCTATTGCAGACTTTTATTTCTTTCGTGAAATATTCCGTATTTTATTCTGACGCCGTAGTGAGAAGTATTATGTCGTGTATATGATAGTGTTTTATGAATTTGCAATTAATAGAAGATTCTGTTTAGCTGTGAGTGTGCAATGTTTATATTTACTTATTATTCAGCTTTAGGCATAGGTCGATAGGATTTTAAGGATATTTAGCGATTTATTTTTAATTGATTATGATTAAATAAGAATCTCAAGCGTAATACATCTATGCAATAATATAATATAATAGGATTTACTGTAGAATGATCTCTACAACTGCGGAGAAAACGAAATAAATATTTTTTATAATATAAATAATAACTAATTTTGAATATTCAAATATTTAATAACATTTCGTAATAAATAAATGTCATATTATTCGAAGAATATTAGTTACTACATAAACTGAATTAACTAAAATATTCCTTTTTAATGTACATATGTCCTTACAATGGAATGCCTTTAAAGAATTTATTTTATTATTTTTTATAATATATAAAAATGAATAGAACATATGTTATCTATCAAAATCTTTACAGTGCAAAGGAATAACGAGAGAATTTCCACCGTCTTTTCGTCCGGTTAGTCTTAGGGGCACTCAAATCTGACAAACAGATTTTTCATTGGAACGCTAATATTAATTAAGTATAAATAAATATTCTTAATAATATCTATCTTTTAAATTTCATCATTAAATTCGAATAGTGAAATATCTCTGACGAAAACAAATGTAAACTAATTATAAGCATTTTGTCTTTTTAAATCGTTTGACTACGGAACCCTAATGAATCTTATAAACGGGCTAAGAACTAGATATGGACTGGTTGTAATAGTAGGTGGACACTTGTATCCTCCATTTCCTGTCAGACGGGCTTTTATCTATAGATATCCGACTAGCCTTTTACGGAAGAGCTCTTCGTTTGAAGGGAGAACTATAATTACACCGGGGAGGTACCATCGGCGCCCTCATAATTCGCCGTAAAGCAATACACGTGTTTCGGTTGCCGACTACACTTTGAAACGAGGCCACCATCTTAGTCCTCAGGAGTAGTAACGTATCTATGTTCGAGCTCAGATAGGATTTCTGTCGTGCATGAGGTTATACGTGGATGTCTATAGGCTGCGGCTCCTTAACATCAGGTGGTTTGCATGCTCACTTATTACTCTTCTCACAAAAAAAATGATATTTGGTTTATTAAGATATCGACTGTTGTTCATTTTCTTTTTACAATTACTTGACATATTTCGACGCCATCTTGACACGTATATTTGTTCCATTGTTCCAGTATTTGCAAGGATGTTCTGTTTTTAAACTTATATATAATATTATCGACATATTTCATTAGCCATTGCGCGTGTGCAGTCTGAAAACTAGGTCATACGGGCGGCCTGACATTAGGCTAGATCGCAGCGCGGCAGATGTACCTAGATGCTTTCTCATCACAACTATAAAAGCACCTCGTACTATTTGAAACATTATTACTCCTGCTTTTGTTAGTTCTCTTTCTGTGCGAACAACGTCGCGTTCGTAATAAAGGGAAAGTGAGATAGAGATAAACAGAGAGGGAGGGAGAAGGGAAGAGAGGGGGGTTGATACTATGAAATCGGAGCGTGAAATACGATTATGTAACAATATGGTTTTAAAAAATGTAATAGAGTTGCGACTGCGACTGATCGCACGCGACTGCCGCTTCTCTGCTGATAATTACGTATCGCACGACTATCGCGATGCTCTTTTAGTATGGTCGTCGCTTATGGACAGCGCCACAATCGCTCTACGTTACCGCGCTTAATGTGAAGCTGCCCTTAGAGTTATCGAACTTATTACAGAGGGCGCCACTAGTTGTAACGATTTTATGATTTTATAATGTCATTGTTAAAATATAAAGATGGGCAAATGACAATAAATTGAATCATAAAATAATCCTCCGACATTACAGTGCATATGAACAAATATAATAATGCAAATATGACTTGCAAGTGCACTTTATGTAAATACATTTAAGCATTGCATTGCTTTTATAAATAAATAAACATATACATATAAAAAAGTATATATGTAGTAAGAAATATTTACATAGCATCGTATTAATACATGTATAATCAATAATACAGATGTGTATATTTATATTAATTATTAACTACAGTATGGATTATTTGCGCTAAGTTTTACATATATTAAATACAAAGTAAGTAGATATATAATTATAAATGCATTACTACTAACACTGTTTATTTTTTCAGGTACTCAGCTACTTCCGAGTCAGTCTCCGGAGCCAGCGGGCCAGGTAGGTTTATTTATATCAGTTTCAACCGATGTTTAGATATAAAAAATGGTTTTCATCCAGTCGGATACAATTAATTTATTAATATGGCACATATTAGATAGTTCTTTCTAGGCTGAAATATATAAATAATTGATATAAATAACAACTTGCAGATTTTTTATGTGAGAATAACAACAAATGAGAATGAAAGCCATCTGATGTTAGATAGTTGCTGCAAATTTGGATATCCATATTAAACCTTAAACTGTTCCTAGGAGCAGGATCACCTATGCCATGAGTGGAAATCTGTTCCTAGTTGTGGAACTACTTATGCTATGAGCGGAAACCTGTTCTTAGTAGCGCGACAATCTATGCCATGAGTGGAAATCTGTTCCTAGTAGCGAAACTACCTATGCCATGAGTGAAAACTTGTTCCTAGTAGTTTATTTATATGAATAAAATACATGTCGAGCGTCGGGCTCCGGTTGTGGGCTAGAGGTCCCAGCTACTTTAAACACCCTTCGAGTTGAACTGCAATTTATTAATTTTACAATAACAAGACGGCGCGGACGCACTCGGTCGAATCACTGCTCACGGGCTCACGCGTTGAATGCACACCGAATGTTTGTTTCTTATACGTTAAAATCTCTGGAAGTTTTTATAGATTGCTTTACATTTTTTACACAACATTGTTTTCGAACGCGAGTTTTACCTAATACATTGGAAAGAAGTCTCTCATCGACCAGGATAAGTTTCAGGAATACGTGTCCGGGTACAGCTCTAGTATTAATATATAACGTTATTGTGCGACTTTGTTAGCGGTATAAAAGCTTAAGCGCCTGATTTAAACTGTATATAATAAGTCATTTTGAAAATATTGCTAAAACGAGTTACAGTAACGATAACTAGTCTAGTCATTGCTCAATTACAATAAAATATAGCGTAATAGTGTGTCAGCCTATAGTTATCCACTGCTGGACATAGGCCTCCCCTAGAGCGTGCCAGTTGTATGGTCCTCTGCTTTCCTCATCTACTTTCTACCGGCAATCATACGAATGTCATCGAACCAGCGGGTCGGAGGTCGTCCTACGCCATAGTATAGTCCAACGCGTGATTATTCTTAGCCTATAACATGATTTGAGGAACGGGGACACTGCACAAAATTCCAGGCAGATTAAATCAGTATTTATCGCGTTTAAGAAACACAAAGAAACAAACAACGTTTCACTTTTAAGTAATAGTAGGGATATCGTGTTAATTATGCGATAATTGTTCACAGGTACGTCTGCCAAGAGGAGCTAAACCAAGTTCTCTGTGAAACTCTTCTCGTCAGGGAAGAGACTTCAGGTAGGTGTTTTAGTTTGTTATCAAATAATTTCATACATATTGTTTGATTTCTTACAATACATTAATTATAAAATTATTTCATGTATAACACAAACGACTTCAAATTCAGGAAAGTTTGAAACAGATTTCAAATACAGATTAATAACTATTGAAGAAATAAACAAAGAACACTATAATCATGAAATGTTTCTTTAAATTCGATCACAGGAATTGCTGTTTAACAATAGTTAAGACAGCAGATATCTTGTTCCTACCTCTGTATCTTATTCCAGTGGAAGTTGAAAACGAAAATATACATTACTATCGACCCGGTCCAGCTTCGCTTGGGTAATAGATTTTATATTTACTTACATTATATTTCTTTCATACATGCATCCAGTCAATACCTAGTTGCAACAATTGCGATTGAATTAGTATATTGAATGTAACTGTTCAATTTTTCGGCCAGTTAACAAAAAAAACTTGACTTATCATGCATCAAAACCTGCCTCAGGAATCACTACGTGTTGATGAAAACTGTGAGCAAATCCATCTAGTACTTTTTGAATTTATCGCGAACAGACAGACGCGACGGGGGATTTTTTATAATATACAGAGATATAAAAAATATCGCTGCTTCATTTCAAAACTACCACAAATCTAAATAATACTTTTTACAGGAGAACTAATTTATAAAAATAACTACTTTTTGCCTAATACTTTCTTGTATTATTATATCAAATATTTACATATTATACTTCGTTAGAAACGTATTTTTAAGCCGCTTCAAATTCAGTTTAAGTAGTTTTATAACAAACTAAATACTAGATGAATTATAAGAAGATAAATTACTTTTGAAAATAAAATATCTTTAAACTATATCAAATATGGAATAATACAACCATAAATACAAAAAATGTTTTAATCATGTTTTACTATAAATCTTTTAGGAAACACAATAAAAGTGTGGCCGTTTTCTTTATAAAATTAATGCTAAAGGTGGTAGAGCCGTTAGAGCTCGCCCGGGGCGGCACCACCGCCACCCTCATAACCCGTCGTAAAGCAACATGTTC
>DWON01004504.1:0-16147 GCA_018251015.1 Phocides pigmalion okeechobee | reverse complement strand
CCAACCGAAACACAATACATAAAGAACATGTTGCTTTACGGCGGGTTATGAGGGTGGCGGTGGTGCCGCCCCGGGCGTGCGTAATTCGGCGTGAAGCATCTCTTGTGTTTTGTTCTCTTATGTATCATCCTCATCAGTAGTTTCGCCACACCTACATATTTCTGTCTTATAGCATATTCTGTGATTATATTGTTTTAAGAATGTAATAATTAGTCCCTTTTTAGGGTTGGTTCATATCTTGCGCAGAGAAATGCATTTGCTATTCAACGCGGGAATGCATAGCGTTCTTAGAACCATGCCGCATAGACACGGACTCCCTTTAGATTGTTTAGGTTAGGCTTTTATTATAAATAGTTAACTTATAATTTTAATTTAAAAGGTATGTATGTACATATTTTATAGAAAATAATTACTTCTGTTTGTGGTTTTATGACAGCTACCTCGTCATCCCTATATGTGCTTTTAGCAATTTACGCTAAATAAATATAAATCTAAATTGGTTTGAAGTCAAAAATAATTACAAATATAAAGTATTGCAATTTAAACTTTATGGCTTCATTCATTTAGGACTGACTTCTTAACGTCTGTTTTGATTAAACTTGGTTACAGATGTTCATATAAACAGTAGTAACTATTTTACCTTCGACGTACCATGTGTGATATACGTAATAGTAAATAGCCGAAACATATAAGTAAATAAAATTAAAATTGATAACCAATAACAGGTAGTTTGAGAGGCTGGCCAAACATCAATCGTAATACGCTTGTCTGTCGCCAACGGCATATACCAATTGGAGATAATCTACGCAATTTGGCGCGTGTTCGGCTCACATTAATTTTCTTTGCCAAAAAATTATACCGACATCGAATTATAGTATCATAACGGTGCCCCGACGTCAGTGTTGCCATTTAAGAGATTTTCCCCTGAACGTAGGGGAAAAATTAAGTTAGGATGTACTTCAAATAATGAATTATTATTTAAAGAGTGGATTGACAAATATTTCGAGAATTTCGTAACATTAATATACTCGAATGTCTAGACATCACAACATCGACAACACAGATTTTCATTTTTGAAGTAAAAAGTTTTTTGAGTGCATTGACCTAATGACTTCAGAAGATTTTCCATATCAACTATTTTTATCTATGGAAAACATTATGCTGACTTGTCAGCTATGATGTTTTGGATATCATTAACTCGTATAAATTTGAATTTGTAAATAGAATTAATTAAAAATTCACTTCTATTGACCAACTACTATATACTGTATTTTCCATGCTATGGAAAATACAGTATATAGTAGTTAAGTCCATGTCAGCTTACGTATTTTTTCATCTCATTCAATAATAATTAAACTACTTTCGGAGTTCGTTCCTGTGTTTATGTTTTAGTGCAATTTAAGGATTTGTTCATTGGAATATTAAAATCCTGAGTAGCACGACATCTTTCTACGAAGCTTTCACATCAAGTGGGGAGGAAGGTATAATTACAACTCGCCCCTAATTCGCACCAGTGAAACATCGCTTGCAACCGATACAAGTAGGCCCAAGTGGTACCTCGGTGTAGTAGGCATTGTTGCCAGTTGAACAAAGCGAAGTGCTCTCCGCGGCCGGCGTGACCTCGCGCCGCCCTCTCACCCTCACGATACTCTTTGTGATAGCACGTTTTTAGGCCGACACCGCTACATTATGAATTGACTTGTTATCAACGAGACACTCACCAACTTCGCCCCCGACAATATGGTAGCGCCACTTGATAAAAAGAGGACCAATCGCTGACGTAATTATTTAGCGTCTTCTGTGACGCGTGCACGAAACGAAATTTATGTCGAATTAACTTAAGTCCGTCGATAACAAGTGTACTTCTACTTTGTCTTCGCATGAATCATTAACATTCCTAAAGCAGCTTTATGTGATATAAGCCACGACTTTGCTTACACTGATATATGTAGATATAAAAATGTATTCATACAAAATTCCTATTAGAATTCTACCCCAATGGTGGGTACATCTTTCGAATTTTTTTTTGCTTACCTACTCATAAAAACCTGTAGAGTTTTCCAAAGCTGCATTTTATTTTAAATTAGGATACAAAAGGCTTCCTGTCAATAAGTACAAGTAGGTATATTATTTAAAAATAACAGTTCATTTTTACGCTTAAACGATAATAAACCTTTAAAACTAAAATTCTAAAACTTTTCGTTTAGTTTCTTTCAGTTAGTGTATATTTTTTACTCGAAACAGGTTCTACAATTTGAAATACACGTAACATATGTAACAATTTGCGATACATCTTGTTTTTTGTTTGTAGAACAATTGGAGCATCTCTCAACACACCACGTGTGTTATAACAACTCGGACGGAGCCTCCCGAGATTTCGTGGTTTACTCTATGTTTACGAGAATAAAACTCATGTATCTTTTCAACACGAGTCCAATTAAAGAAATTTGTAATATGATAAAATAAAACAAATATTTTTATTGTACTGAATGTACGTCATCCCTCCCCGTGACCTCGCCGTGAAAAGTTGGAAATGGGGAAAATGTTGGAGATCGTGTGGAGTGTATGACTGATTTTGTTCTGGTCAAAATAAAGATGAAACAAAAATGCTTTTAGTTTTTGTATATATATTTTAATTTATACAATATTTTATGAAATTTTGTTTTGAAAAGTGTACAATAGAAATATAACAATATATACATATATCAACCAGTATTCAATATAAAATTTATGTTGGAGATACCAACAGGCGACATAAATTTAGAAATGGAAAAATGGAGCTTCAATATTTCTTATCGCCTCCAAATACCAATAGGCACTTGTACACAATAGTGTTGGTACAAATAATGTATACTAATATATTGTAATTTTCAGGCCGCGGTCAATATTCGACTTCGATTTCGGACTTATTCTCGACCAAATTGAAAATTTCAAACTAAAAACAGTTATCCAAATACCTACAAACCTACATAGACAATGACAGACTACTTACAAGTATGGCTACCAACTAATCCTCAAAAGTACCTACACGACAATTTACTTAAGAATTCATGTAGACTTTCGACACGATGTGATGTTAGATGTTGACTATGTGCTTCAGATATTATTTAAAACCATCTTTAAACCTACCCGTTTGGTACCCGTCTAAAAAAACAACTCATTAATGAAATTTAACATGCATACAAGCCATTGGTCTTATTTATCAACAAACAACAAGTATGCTTAGTTGGTATTGACGTTTCGATAAAACTATGCTATTTACATTAAACACTTGAATAAAAACTAGTTTCCCAACTCGATCTAGAATTGACATTTCCTAACTTTTTATAAAAAAATTTCAATACAATTTAAAACCGACAAAGTTTTGCCGCTCCATGCCATAAGAGCCGACTTACTTACTTATGAAATTACACTTTTTTGCATCACTTTTTAGTAAAATTACAAGAATAAACGCTCGAAGTCGGTACTATGATATTCATATCTGTTTTATGTCGTCGATAATTGCTTGTTGGAACGGTTGCAACAAATGCAACGAAGTGCTTGTATAATTTACATGTTTTTCATTATTGTTTCGATTAAACTTTTAGATTTTTACTATTTTATTTCTGTAATGCAGCTTAGTTAATGATAAGCAGAGTAAATTAACAATAAGAAAATATTAATTACTTTTTCAATCTGTAAACAAACATAGCTTACAATTAAAGTTGGTAATATCCTTTATGCTTTGATTTCGCTGCAACATCGCCACACCTATTCCGCACTCCTGTGCTCTATACGATTTTAAACTGGTATTATCTATTTAAATCACAAATAGTGCAAAGTTCAGTGCATAAAGATACAATTAGTGTTGTGTGTCGTGATATGGAACGCAAAAAAGAAAAACGAACTAGACTTAAGGTAGATAGATTAATCTGTCACTAGCAGCTGTCAACAGTTTACCCCCCGCCACCGCAGTTTCGCCGTGACCACGAGCCATGCAACTGGTTCGAAATATCGGCAATTAAAAATCAAAAATCGTTAATCGTGAGTACCCGTTATATTACATCCTGTGTTCTAGTTCAAAGGGTTTGATAAGAAATATCCACTTAAAGTCTTATTCCAACAGTGGTCGCATGTTTATCTCACCTCCAGTAAATCTTCAATCCTATTCGGGATGTATTACATAGATTTCTAAGCAGTAGTAATAATTACATTCAAATACACTGCATCCTTTCGTAATACTTTCAGGGTATTAATAAGATAACATGTCCCAGCGATGTGTAGATACGCGTCGGAAGAATTTAACTAAACTCGTATGTATTCGATTACAGTGTTGCATTACAGTGGTGCATTACGCTCAAAGTACTGACTGACGAGACTTTCACCTATGTTTCTGATTGGCTTTGAACACACATGTATTTGACAAGTACTAATCGACAATCATTTATATTTTGAGTGCGTGATTGTATCTATGTTTTGAATACTGCGCATAACTGGATTCAAAGGATTAACCAATATAATTATTGATGTTCTAACATTGCAAATGTGCGCATTGTAATGTTCGTCAGATCGTCAACTTTGTTCTCCCAACGCCTTCCTTTTCTAATAAAAATGAATAAAATAGGTAACGTTCTACGATGTCTATTTTATTGCGCCAAATAATTTTTAAACTGCACCAAATATGTTAATATATAAATGAACTAAGTGAAAAATAATCGAGCTCTGACAAAGAGAACAATAAGAATACGTTAAACTTTAACAAAAAAAACCTGTCTTTTTGCATTGTACTTTTATATTTATTCGACCACGGAAAAGACAGAGTTATGATTTTAACATTCCATGCATAATATGTATGTACATATGTGAATAGGTGTAAGGTATTTGATATTCCATTGTAACGATCAAACTTCTGGACTAAATTCAGGAAATAAATTATCATTGGATTCATTATGAGCGTCGTATACCTTACCATTATGATATAATGTCGATCGATGTCGAATCGATGTCGATTGCGTTCGTTCTTATTCATTTATTATTAACAATTAAATTATCTTTTTTTGGATCGTCTAAACTGATGATGTGATTCCGATAAAATGCAAAAGGTACTTCACTGTAACACACGTTTTAAGAAAGCATTTTGAAAATTACAAGTTTTTAAACATTTAAAGAAGATACACAATTTGAATATTAATTTTGGCAAGCAGTTGCTTACAGTATATGTAATTAAACTTAAAAAGAGTTGTTTTAATCGACTTAAAAAAATGAGCGTTTTTAATTCATCTAAGTATTTTTTGGGAAATTCGTCGAAATATTTTTTATTACACAAATGTAGCTCTCATCAAGTCTATGGTCACTACTTTCAAAGATTACATAAGTTCATTAATTATTTTAATCCATAATTTGGATTTTTAATACTAACCATAACTTAGGAAAATGTCGTTATTTGGCAGATATATTGCTCATATCATCTCAATGTCTATATATCTGTTAATTTTTCAATATCTATGGATGTATCAAAAAAATCTATCTACTTAACTATATTACTAGTTTATACATATGTATTATTTGCAAGATGTTTTCATGGGAAACACGTATGCGACGAAATACGTAAAAATTTCAGAATAGGTATACTAATTTGGGGTGGGCTAAAAATGTATAAAATTAAAAAACCTGCAACAAACACAGTTCGCGTGGCCACTCGAGCCGCCTCGAGCGCCCTCACACTCGCCCCTGCGGAATTACACTCGCCCCCTCGACGTAAAATAGAAACGTGACGAAATGTCGCCGCTAACAAACTTTTTAAAATAATGCAGAACAAAGAAAAATATATTTTGTTTTTTTTTCACTATGACAGTAAGATTTTTTTTTGAAACAGAATCTTGGTCTATATTTTTATGTAACTTCATACGGCTGTCTGTAACCCTTTTTATACCCCTGTACTGGATCCAAATCTCATCCCACAACTGGGAAAACGTCTTTGGTTATAAATGGTAAACCAAAAAAAATAGGCAACAAAAATCGCAATCGAGAACTGGATGCGTAACCATTTATGACAAAATCAACGCTTTTTACTTCTAAGAACACGTTCATCAATCAGATCTGGTTGATGTCAAAGAACCTAATGACCGTTTAGAAAACGCCGTATAGAGAGTTTCAACTGACCTGTATCTCCACTACACTGGAACACATTGGCCCTATCCAGATGCGGGAGAATTATTCCCACCAGTGAGATGTAAATAAGGGTTACAAACGTATCGTCCAATACAACGTAACTGCATAAACTCGGCATCTTTACTGGCTGCTCAAACAAAGAACCTTAATTATTGGAAACTGAATAACGTTCTCAGAGATTTGAAATTCATATCTCGAGTATTTATTTTATTGTATCTGTATAAACGGCTTAACTACTGTAGTGTTGTTTTACGGATAAGTATTAATATAAATAACCCTTTCTACAACTTAAGAAAGAAAATTTGAAAATAAGCCTTAAAATATTAGAGAAAAGTTATTAGAAAACTAGGATGTATTTTTATTGGCGCTATTATAATTTAATTGTTTTAATATCTTCACATACATTTTTATAAGGCATTTATATACTAATTCATCTTTTGGTGTAACTTATATACGACCTTTCTATCCCAAACTAGACAGAGACTGCACTGATCAGGCAACGGATAAAGATGCATATATATGTACACTTACGTCGTTGAGCAACAGGAGAGAACATATAAAAGTTATATAAACCAATTTATTAAAACGTGTGAAGTGTTTGTATAATGTGTAATATAATAATAAAAAATAAATAAACACTTAAATAGATAAGTGTATACTTCATCAAAACAAACACTAGTGGACATCACAAATGTTTGCTCTGGCCGGGAAGAATCCTACAGCGATAGTAGTCAGGTTCACTAACCAACCAGACGATATTGCTAGTGGAATATAACACCAGATACTCCGTAACTCTACACTCCATACCTCAGTAACACAAAAAAATTCACGGCGCCTCGCATCCGAAGAGAACCGTGAGAATCGTTCTTGTCTTTCAAGTCCCTTTCTTTTTAAGTGCTCTCCATCGGAATTAACTTATTCTGTCCGCTGTCATCAGTTTCGCAACAGTCTTTACATTCGAGCTTGAATTACGATGTAAGTTGCGAGAAATTCCACTGCAATAAATTAAGATTTATACACGTTTAACGATGGCACTCCGAAAAAAGAATCTTAAAAATTCTCGTGAAATAAAAATGTGGACGGTATGTTAAATGTTTTTTTTTTTCTTATAAATAAAGTAAGATCTAATTTTTTGCATGGAATTGTGTCAAAAAGTACACAAAGACTTAAAAAAAGAGCTAATAATAGATAGGTAACGGTAACTTATATTTTATATATAGATCCGATACCGTCCTGTCCGATACCGTCAGATTTCGTGATATATTTATTTTTATGTTGTAATAATAGAAAACGAGTATCCAGGCCATCTGATGTTAACTGACTCTGCAACATTTGGACATCCAAGTCCAACATCAAGCAAGACCAAAGTCGTACCTGACGTCGCGCGGAGTTAGATGGTTGCCTCGCTTGTAAGTGGAGCCGTCAACCGCATCTCACCAACCGAAACACAAATGCTTTACAGCGGACTATGAGAGTGGCGGTGGTCCACTCCGGTCGAACTGTAGTTCTACCTTCAATTTAAGATACCATAGATATATCCCCTATCTGTGTCGATCAAAAACAAGCAACAACAAAGTCAAAATAAAAACATAAGGGTAGAAAAAAACCGAAATCAAACATCCACCAATAAGCGGTAAATTGAATAAAATTGGGGATTGAGACGAACCATAACTAAGGGATAAGATAGTGAAACTCATTCGAGTGAAAATCTAAAAACCAAACATGTCGAATGGAAGTAAAGAATGTTTTGTAAAAGTTTTGCGACATTTATTGAACTTGCTCCCGTCTCCCGGATCCCTTTGCCGTTCAACTTGCTGAATAAGACATTCGGTACTTTTAAACTATGTGTTCGCAATAATATTAGTTTAATAACTAACACAGTAAAACTTACACAATGTGGAAAACATTATTGAGCTGGACGTTAAGGTTTATTCAATTCCAAATAAAAATTGAAGTTGACTACTCAAAATATTTTTCTACGTACTCACCTAGTCTGCGGTATCTATGTGTTTCAGACTAAATTTAGACAAACTAGAAATTCTAGTTAAATTTTAACTTATATTCAGTTGACTTCATGCACCTTTTTGTAATATACTTAGGCGTGCAGGTTGCATTACGTTTATTTTCTTATTATTTTATTGCAGGAGTTTGAACCCGGAATCAAATGAAACAGCGGAATCTAACTACTAAGCTAACACTGCTAAATCAAATCAAATGTTTGTTTTATCTAAAATGTTGCCTAGGCATTTCCGTAGATTTTCATTATAAACGGAAATGATTACATAACCAGAGTCGTAGCTTGCGGTGGGTGCTGCGCTGCAAGATATTCGTAGCAACGTAACACATATATCTCGTAGGCGCGTGGCTACAACTTGTGGGTACGTAAAGTCTACCCTTCGTAGCTGCGTAGATGCACCTCTAGCGCCTTGCGTAATACCTGCCTAAAGTACTACATCTTGTCTAAGGCTTTCTGTGCTAACTTGTAAATACACACTTCTAGAAACAATTAAGTTAAATAATCTTAAATTGTAATTTTTACAATCAACTTAAACTTGATAAACATTTTGTAGATATTATGATAATAACAGTTTAGTTTTACATTTTTTATTTTAATCTTTTGCTTGTAATGATAAAAACAATTTATTTACAGACATAAATCAATCATTATTGTTTTATCTTAGTGTCTCTAGAAGTTCTTCATGGAACTACCCAACAATGTCAATGTTTTCTTTATATATATTTTAGCCGAAGAAAAGGCAGACGGGCCACCTGATGGGAAGCAGTCACCGTCGCCTGTGGACATCTGCAACACCAGAGGAGTCGTCAAAGCATCGCCGGCTTTGAAGGAGAGCTCTCTTTACACCTTTCTTGAAGAGCCCCTTTCTTTTATAAATATTCTTTTATAATTCAGTATATATCTAATGCGAATTTCAGACAATCAAAGACACGGTCAAAGAGACGAAACAACTGATAGAGTAACTAATGAAGTTACGATATAAGGTCATATAGACAGTCATACAGAACGAACCTAATTAAATTTTGGTCTCGGTTTTGACTCTAAAAATGAACAAACATACGAAAGGTCGCACGTGTTACAAATTTATAGTAGCCAGTACATAACAGCTGCATAATGTCTACTGGACAACAAAGCTCACCTCTAACACCTCAGCTATGTTCAGGTCGTTAAATGTTAGAGGTTAAATGGTTTATCTGAGAGCCTTAAGCTATAACAAATCTATTTTTGGGTTTTAATGAATCGATGCGAAATTTGTCACAATTTTATACATTTTTTTATATGTGCTTGGCGTATACTGACAGGTCACTTGACCACCGCAGTGTCGCCGTGACCACGAGCAATACAACTCGAAATATCAGCAATCAAAAATAATAAAATGTTAATTATGAGTACCCTGTGCTTTGTAAGGTATGTAGATTTCATGACATTGGTTAAAAATCAATTGTATATTTAAAAAAAAGGTTTAAAGGGTAATTATATCAATCCAACCTCTACATATAAATACGAAACGTTTCTTATATTCCTACAAATCTAAAGGTCACTACATTTCTGTAAATATAAATGTCTACATTGTTAATCCTAGGCTTAAATTTCTTAATTAATCGAATAGTTACCTGCCCGGGAGTCGAACCTAGAACTGCGTGGAAGACTAACATGATTTCTGAGTGACCATTTGTCAATACCTACCAGAATAGCACTTTCTTGAAATATTTTATTTAGAACATCATATAGATAAGATGATGTGGATGTGGTAAGGTGTCGAGAGACAGGCAATTTTTAAAGGTGGGAGAACCATAATTTGACCGGGGAGGTACCACTGCCGCCCTCATAATTCGCCGTAAAGCATTACTTGTGTTTCGATTGGAGAGATGCGGTTGCTAGCTACACATTGAAGCAGGGCGACCATCTTAGTCCTCAAGAGTAGCAACGTGTCTACGTTCAACCTCAGATAGGATTTCAGTCTTGTTTGTGGTTGCAAGTGGATGTCTATGGGCTGCAACTACTTAACATCAGTTAGTTTGCATGCTCGTTTGCTACTCTTCTCACACGTAAAAAAATTAGAGATCCCCCTTGACATAGGCGAAAAAATAAAGTTTTTAAAATATTTACATATTTTATCCGCTAATTGATAAGTTCTATTTCTGCATAAATACTAATGTGTTTAGTACTTTGTCTTTTCGGAAAATAGGATACAATAGTTAAACTTTATATGTATGAAGGTTAAAGCTTTGAATTTTGCAAGATAAAGCTATAGGTATCCATGATCTAACCCATACCTATACATGCGGATATATATTCAAATTTACGTGGCAGGTCCAATTCGGAGCATTGTCAACGTACTACATACCTTCTACAAGCTATACCGATCGTGGGGGACATAACATGTAACTTGTAGCCAATACTGCCTACGTAGACAACTGTGTAGAATCCAGTAGAACGCTAGAAGGCTTAATATATAACAGACTAGGTTTAACGTGTGTCTTTTCTCGCAAAATACAAAATAAATGCTATAGTGTGTATCAATACGTAATTTGAAAACAATTAAAAAAAAGCAAATATTTTACCATTTTTTGTTGATTGTTTAAATCCAATATAATAGGTATAGCGTGATATATAGCCATACGAAGAAGGAGATAAGACACAAAATTTGATATTCATTGATTTGATTAACCAGATACGCAGATAGCTTCCAAAAATTGGAGATGATTGCCAGGTTCGAATCCCCATGTGTGTTGGTATACATTTCATAATTTTGTTTGATAGACATTTTAATCACTTGCAACATTTTTCTTTTATTCACTACTTTTCATATATTACAAATATCAAAAACTAATTGTCAATTTATTCAATAAATTAAAATATGTCTAATCAGAACCCTAAACCATAGTTTAGCTTATCATTTCATCCATAATCAAACTAGATACGCAGTCCTCCAGATTTTTAGAGATAGAAACTACTGCAATTATTTACATACGTAAATAAACACGTTATGCAAATTATCATGCTTGTATATAATGGGCGGGCAGCCAGGAAACTGCTTATACTTACCAGGTGTGTAATCAGCATGAGCAAACAAGATTGTACTGTGTGTACTTTGCGGGCGTCCGACGTGCTTAATTCGTCCACTTCCGACTGCATGGACCATTGAATTGATCCACAGATTAGTAGTCCTTGATTGGGATGATTCAACTTGTGATTCAACTATCTGATAATGCGTTTGAGAATCTATGGATACATATACATATAGATGTATGTATATGAGAGTTAGGTGACTGATAGACTGATTTATGACTATATGTTGTTCAGCGACATATCATTTTACGAAACAACTCACGCTTTTAGAACTGTAAAATTAATTCTTGTTAATGTTTTTTTCTTATATTAAACTTACTTAAAGTAACAACAACGCTAAACAATTCCACTTTTATATTAACATTATATTATTAATAATATTTATCAACACATGAGAACTGTAAACACAACGCACAATAACCAAAACTAACGACGCCAACAAAATCTACCCTCTTCTGTCTTTTTCCTTTTTTCATTCTATCTTCATAGATTATAACCAAAAAGTATCTTTTCTCGGTGTTGCCAACATATTAAAAATTATTTTTACTTTTTACTTTGATTAACGATAAAACTGTGTTTTTTTAATATAATTTTTTTTTTGACGATTTTCAATCTGTAAATGTTTCCTTTAATTAACCGCTATCTTCAAACACTGAATATTTATTAAGTTTCTGTTTATCTACGCTATCAGTTAAGTTCTACGTTTCTTACGCCGCGTCTCCGAAGGGGAAATCACAATGACCATGGAACCAAAATTATTAATACAACATATTGTCGTCGGTTCTTGATAATTGTTCAAAATTTTACTTTCATCTGACGGTTCAAAATGGTTAAAAATAGAGTTCAAATATTCCGTTACATACCCAGACACATACATAATTTATGTATCATAAATACAGGTCAATCTAATAAAAGCGTGGTAGAAAGAAAATTAAAAAAAAGAAAAATAGTAATAACGCTTTCTAAAGTCATAGCCCCACACTAAAATTGAGGCGTGGAGGACACAACTATAACTACACAGATGGCTAGCCCCATGACAGACATGTAAACTTATCATATTAAACATGTGTCTGGCCGTGAATCAGACGCGTGACCAATGGGTTGTGCAATGGCACAACGTGGTATGATAACCACTGCGCCATAAGGGTCAATTTTGGTGACAGCAGGTCAATAGACAGGATATGACGAATAATTAAAGAATACACATTTTGTACTACGAGTAGAGAGCGCCACAAAAGTAAACAATGTAAAGCAAAATCCTCTCCCTACGTTCCTGTAAAGCGCTTACGGTGAAGCTTGGAAACGCCAAATCATTTCGACTCACCGTTGACAACGTTTTGGTTTAAAAGTTCGGGGAAAACAATTCGGTTTGCACTTCCCGAAAATGTCATGTCGCGAATTTTACAGAATATTTTATTCATATAGTATTTTTTTTATAACACCGATGACAAAGTTACGTTAAAGGGCTAGCTTAAATCTCGAGAAGAGAATGAAGATTGCTATTCAACGCGTGATTACGGCTAGCGTTTTTGCCACATGAGCACGGAATCCCTTTAAATTGTTCAGGTTTTCCTTATTATAATTAACATGTAAATTTTGCGTCATATACTGAAGTTAACCAGTGATAGCCTTGTGGATGAAGATTCAGACTCAGGTTCGGAGATGGATCCCATTTTGCGATATATATATATATATATGCTAAGGAACACATAAGGAAAAAGTTGTCTGACCTACACTGAGAGTTCATATATTTAATATTTATTTATTAAGTCATAGGTCCGAGATCAAGGCGTCATAGATTAGTCCCCACACTGACCAAGTGTGGCTTGATAGGCGTCTAATACTTAAGAAGTGAATTAAAGAACACTTAAGAAGATTATGCAAAATCTCCAACATGCATTTTCTCAAAATACTTTCCTTTATGATTAAAGTAAGTGGTGGTAAGATAAATGGGGATTTGTGATATGCAAATATATAAAATATGTAATAATAACATTAAAAAACTTTTCACTGGACGGTCAATAAGTTATCAATTCTTTCGTCGTCATCTATTACGTCACAAGGTTGTCGTTCTTCATTTCCATTTTACCAATTGAACATAAGACTTCAAAACGGAAACAAAACAAGCAAAACAAAAAATATTGCAGAAGGTCTACAAGAAAATAAGTTTGGGTACCTCGGATTTATACTTACTTACCTGCAACATATATATGTATCGCTAGTGAGTACATATATGTAAACGTTGCATTTAATTACAGGCTCGATTGTTGCCAGCTCGTTCGAGGTACTCTTACAGGTAACGAATGAATTCCGATCCAGCTTCTAATATAGGAAAACATTAAGTATCCAGGAGAGGGACGCATAGGGCAACTGCTTTTGGAGATCGTAAACGCTCGATAAAAATAAGCACATCGGGTGCGTTAGAGATTTGAATGGGCGACCGTCGGTAGCAAATGTCTAGCAAGTTTCAGCGCTTCTAGCAATTCTTGCGTCTTGGCGAAGTATCATTGCCAGATCGCATATATATAATGCGGCCATTTTATTTCTGAGGGATGGCAAACATATAAGATCAACATCAGATGGAACCTATAACCAATACCATAAATACCAGCCTCCCACCAAATAGATCACATATTCAATGTTGCTCTGAAGATTAGAATCGCCTCATATGTAAGTAACATATCGCCTAAGGCGACGACTGACACCGGCGGCTTGCATGTCCGTTTGGTACTCTTGTCATATAAACTGAAAATGATAAAAGTAAAAAATGACAATAAGCGCTGAAATATATTTTACAAAGACATAGGTTATTGAACTGGATCCCGTCCCTCTGTCCCAATGTGTTGAAACAACTTTCCCTAAGAAATCTGAACATCCACAAGTGAGAAACTCGGCCGTTGTATCTTATAAGTTATCGCATAAATGACGGCAACGGAAATCGACAATCGGATTCAATGTAAAAACTTCGGCATTGGTCGAGCTTTGAAATTTCTCGGGCAAAGTTGAGGGAAATTTTGAAAAATATGATATAACGGAGCGAGAGGGCGGAGGGTCGGCTACAAGTTTGAAGAGGAATCGGTCCCCGGGGGGCTATGATGAATCTTTCACACGCTTTATCGCCCTGCATCGAGAATCGAACCTTGAAGCGCTCTTAACTCATATTCACGCTAAGGAATAAAATTGAAAGCTATACACAAATCACCGTGGTTATCTGGTATTAAAATAAAATTTGAATATCGTCTATTTATCAGAAATATACCTCTTTAAGTGACATTGCAACTTAAATAGATCGTAAACAATATCAAAGTTAATCAACGTTGGGCACGGTCGGAAGCTGGATGGGTGACCAAGAGTGGCAATTTTTTTTATCCCGCTTTTATGTTTCGAAGAGCAGGTTAGGCACTGAATCCTGTGAAAAGTCTTAGGTTGATATCCTTAGCACGACTTTGCCACTAAGCCGCTATCCACTTGGAGCAACATGGTAGAGTATGCTCTAAGTTCCTCTAGTTGTACGAAGGGATCCATTCCCGGCATTGGCACATACAAAAGTTGTAGACATATTTTATTTGTTCAGATATAATAACAGAATTCATATTTATTATAGTTTTATGGACATTCATTCACACATTATCATCCAAGTGGCATTGAAAGAGAAGTCTCTAAGCCTAATTTACGTATTTACAAACCAATTAATATTTACTTACAATTCGTACAATTATTACAAAAAGTACAATTTCCAACCTAAACATTTCTGTCTTCTATTTGCTTATTTTTTCAATAAACCTCAACTTTATTAATTAAAGAGTAACCCGTAAAGTTGAGTGACAAAATAATCTTATTTTTTTACTATACATACATATACTAAATAATAACACATAATAACACCATGCGAAGCCAGATCTGATTGCTAGTTACGTAATCGATAATTCAACAACAATTAAGTATAATAATCGTAAAACAATTTTGAGATATGCAAAGGATAAGAGAATTTATTGATACATAAAATTAACTACGAGTACGTCAATTCGCCCGTATTTACCCTAAATCTTTAGAGTGCATGCATTAATTAGTAAAACGTATTTACTTGCATTGAGCGCCTGAACTTCCATTAGAATACGTCTGCAGGTAAGTATTCACGGTTCAATAGCACTTAGGGATCGACCGAGAAATCTGTCTAATGGTCAATATTCTCTCTATAAGCCATGAAGACACGCTTACTGTTACCCAATTGGACGTTTCATTCTGGATTTCGATTAATTATAACATTTTTGGAACTTTATAACCAAATGACTACAAAAACTGTCGTAATCTCATCATGACTCTAGGCTACTCTATGATTATTAGAACATATTATGCCTTACATAAGTAAATTTGTAAGGTTGTGTTCTCTACCGTTGTGTAATGATATAAAACAATTAATGGCGGGAGGAAAATAAAATCTAGTGCATATTGTACTGTATTTTATCTATATCACGTCCCGTAATGAGGACATTTTTAGTTTGTACTATAAACTGCCACAGTTTAGCCGTGACCACGAGCCATGTAACTGGTTCAATATATGAAAAAATATATAAATTCCGCTATAATATAAGTTTAAAATCACACATTTATAGTGTTATTTGTAATAGAACGCTGCGACGGCACAATGTGAAGGTGATTTTTTATGTGGGTAGAGCAGCAAATGAGCATGCAGGCCAACTGACACTTAATTATCTCTACAGCTTATAGACATCTCCGTCCAAACTCAAACAGGATTGAAGTCAAGTCTGAGATTATAGGTAAA
This sequence comes from Phocides pigmalion okeechobee, assembly GCA_018251015.1. NCBI lineage: Eukaryota > Metazoa > Arthropoda > Insecta > Lepidoptera > Hesperiidae > Phocides > Phocides pigmalion. Next base: position 125 of record DWON01004504.1, on the reverse strand, counting down.
TGTAGCTTGCAACCATCTCAAACGATTCAAGGCGGGTAATGCAAACGGCAGTGGTACTTCCCCGATCGAATTATAATTCTACCACCTTTCAAGTGCTCCTATTTAAACTTTATTTATTTATTTAA
>DWON01004503.1:0-16148 GCA_018251015.1 Phocides pigmalion okeechobee | reverse complement strand
TGCGTTCCTACTCTTGAGGACTAAGATGGTCGCCTCCAATAATGTGTATCCGGCAACCACACCTCCCCGACCGAAATATAATACATGAAGAACATGTTGCTTTACGGTGTGTTATGAGGGTGGCTGTGGTGCCGCCCCGAGCGAGCTCTAGCGGCTCTACCACCTGTAGATTATACATGGCGGTGTATACTTGCAAAGTAGTTTTAAAAATAACTTAATAGTTGTTAAAACTTCTCATGCTAATTACTTTTTTAAAATAGTAAACAAAATAAAACGCGAAAGTAAGTGTAGCCTATTTTTTGGTATTGTAAATTAGCGAAATAGAATATTGTATTTTGTGTATGGAAAATAACTTGCGTTAGTGTGAAAGGCACGTTTAAGCGGGAGCTAAACGATCTAACTGCATGTCGGCTTAATAACTGCCTTTTTTACTGTTTGCACTCACGCGATGTTTCTACCTCTTAATCCTGGCAGTTTGAAGGTAATTTCAAGTTTCGGCAGCTCTTTTGCTTTGACTTCGTTTATTTCTAGCGTAAAATGAAGTTTCAAAGTAAAGGCGAGATTATTCATTTTATTTGGTGTTTATTTAAACAGTTGATACGAATTTTAAATTGCTTGTTTTTTTTCTTTTATCGGTTGTAAACATTTATTTACTTACATAAAAAGATTGAAGTCTGCCGGTGTGACGATAACTGCCAGATGAATTTCGATAATTTTTTTCTACTTTTATAATACTTCTTACTTAATATTTATATAAAAATACTTTTATTACAAAGTTTTAAGAAAATAATTTTCTAATCATTAGTTCAACGATGTGGTTTCTTACCGTGGAGAAGTGGGGTACACGGTGAAGTGGTAATAAACTGCAGGTTTCGTTGTAGACTTCTTCAATGAGTATGTGTTTTAAAAAATATATCTATTTGATAAATCATTCCTTAAAAGTCATGACGATTCAGTTAGGATTGGTTACTTCATAGGCTTTAGAACATATTATTAGTGTAGTAAAAGCATAAAATAAAGGCTCGTTTACAAAAAAAAATGTTTAAACATAGTTGTCCTGTTAAGCTTTTTCAACGTTAATAAGTAAATTATACTATATTATATATCCTATAATATATATTATAAATAAACGTAAATTAATTCATACTTCAACATTAAAACTTCCATCAACATTTGATTCTTGTTGTAAAATTCACAATATGTTAATATGTTTATATATCATTCCATGAGCGGTAAAATGACAAATCTACCTTTTAATAACAATAATGAAAATCTTAAAACTAATTATAATAAAAGCCTAACCTAAAGAATGTAAAGAAAATCCGTGCCCATGCGGCATGCTTCCAAGTTCCACGCGGCATGTACTCGTATATTTTTATTGAGAGTTTTGATTGAGACTCTAGGGCTCACGATTTATGCACTGGTTAATATCTCGCGAGAGAATTGCGATTGCAATTCAACGCGGGAATGCGGCTAGCGTTGTTGGCACTATACTGAACAGGTGTGGACTTCCTTTAGATTGTTGTTTAAGTTAGACTTTTATTATAAATATTTTTAAGATTTTGATTATTGTAATTAAAATGTAAACTATGAGGCTTTTTTAATTTTACTTCATCATTCATAGAAACTTTACTATCACCAATTCACCTTATTTTTACTTTACAATTTTACTTCATCTAAGACTATTCCAAATTTCGTGTATATAGTATTAATAATCTCCAAGTGGCATTGATTTACTGATAGACGGACAGACGACATGAAGAAACGAAAGCAATCACTTAGCTGAATGATACATATACATTGTTACTTTGTGACATTCGTGTATTTTTCTTAAATAGTGAACGTGATCTACGAACATCGATTTCGGAACGCTCCACAACTAATTTATTGACATTACAATTTCCTTAATTTTAATTTACTCGTTCATGTTTTTCATCCTTTTTGGTTTTAAAATTAATAAAATGTTTAAATAGAAATCTTAAATATTTTCTTTGAGCAAAACATATCTTATTATATCTATAAATTTCGGAACTCATTATAGCAATCGGGTTTGCGTGAATATTTTCTAAATTCTATTCAACTATTTTTATATATTTTGAAAAATATTAAATATATAAATGTTATTATTCGTTCTTGTTTCATTAAAATAAGAATATTACTATAAAAAATCAGAGTTACGAATTTACAGAATTTTAAGGAGTCCAAGTGCAAAGAAATGTTTAGAACATTGTAATATTTTATACATATTTTTCATGACCGCATGATTCAACAGTGTATGGATCAATTCGGGAGTGTAATACGTGAGTTGGGAAGGATAACTGATCACCAAGTTGCAACGGGAGAGATATTATTTAATTTGTGATTCAATTGAAAAAAAAAACTACATGTTAAGTGAATTCAATCACAATATATTCCTCAAAATTGCATTCAAATCGGATAAGCCTTTTTGAGATTAGCGTGCACAAACATACAGACAAACAGACATGATTTTTAGATACATTTGCCATGTACAGACAGCGATCAGTTACAGTTGTATTATATTATCCATGATGGCTTAGTTCAATTTTGAAAGAAAACCCGTGACCTGAAAACATACAATAGCAATCCGTATTTTCTTAAACAGAACGGCCCTTGAAGATTGATTGCAGGACGGCCCGCGGCCAACTGATTGACAACGCAATTTTCTTCATTGGCGTTTTTAATTTACTTCACCATCTTGCCCGGTTGGGTTTAAAATTAATGAAACGCAACACCTTAAGAATCGGTGGTAGTTTATTGACTTTCAAAAAGAGTTCTGTAAAGAATCTACTTTGAATAAAAATATTTTGTTTATGATTTTGATTTTGACAATAAAATCGGTCCATGTAAATCGGCACATATATAAAACATTCCGACGAATTTATAACCTTCCTCCTTTTGGAAGTGTGTTAAAAATAGATTTGTAAATTTCATATTACTTCTAGCATAATTAAACTGTCATAAAACATTTCGTCTCATCCTATTTTAAACTAACAATTAGTAGTTACGTAATAGTAATATCATAAGTCAAGCAAAATCACAAGCAACATGAATATTACGAGACCAATATAAAAACTTTGCCATTATTTACAAATATAAATACAATTTTAAGAAGACAAGCGTTATGAAATGAATACTGTTGTATTACAACTTTTCTGCGACGAACTTCAGCTGAAATTACAGCCAAATACTAACAAAAGTGGAGCAAGTACAGTTCTTGACGAATGCGACCTCTTTTACGGTGGACAAAGAAATAAGTTTTCGAGTAAATTCGTTCCCGGACCGCTTTGCGCGAATGCGGCTAGCTTATAGTTGCGAACTTTTGAAAAGACTAATGCAGTCAATACGGTCCTCTCCCAATTTAGAATTATTGGAAAATCTTCTGTTATTGTTCGTAAATTCTTGGGCATTTCATAAATTGCTACCCTTTTATTCCCTTGCTTTTATCGCATTGAAATTGTGGCCATTAGGGCAGCGCGTGGACAGTCCTATAGTATCCATATTTTTTATTAAGATCAATTGTAATAATGTCAGCCTAGTTGTCAAGATTCTGTTCTCCTTCGTGGGATGTGGAGGTTGAGCTTCATAGCACAAATCTTTGATTTTTCGAAGTTACATACTGGAACTTCTCGCCTGTTTTCATTGCGAAGAAAAACTATTCAAAAACCTGCCTGAGAGTCTTCCATCAAGTTTTCAAAGTTGTGTGTAGTCTACGAATTCGAAATTGATCAACGTAGTGGACTATGACCGATCCTCATTGGAATACCATTGCCGAGCATTAGATTTTAATGACGCGATGATTTAGTAAATCTATTTAATTACCTTTGTTTAGGTCAACTGAGTCATGTAAGCAAATTAAGGTGCATTTAATTAAACTGTTAACTTCGTACAAACGTTTAAAATACAAATGGATACTGAACCAAAGCCTACTATGTATTGGCGACCCCTCTGTTATTGCAAATGTCCATAGGCGACAGTGACTGGTATCCATCAGGTGGCCCGTCTGTCTCTTCGCCAGTCTATAATATATATAAAAATGAATAGAGTTGACACTTATCTGCAAGCCATATTGACCAAAGATTTCATCAGCGGCAAAGCAGAAACGAGGGCGTAATCGGTGGAAATTTTTTTCAGCAGTCGGACCCAACGGACCAAAGGTTTCAAAGCATCATTGCTGAATGGAACACATTTGTGTCGTATGGTTTCTACTGCAGCACGCACCGTAGTTCCTGCCGTAGACATCGTTCCGCTGAGGCCTTTCTGAAGCGTTGGTTATACATTTCGTGGCCTGTTCTCGACAATAAAACGTCGTCTTACTTTAATTATTGTTTTACTAAAGTTAAGGTGTTCTTAAAATTCGGCCGTTTTCGGTGTTAAAACATATTATGACAGAATAAAGCGGGTTTTCATTCAAAATCTGTCCAAAGAAGTTTAATTATTCTCATTAACGTTGAAGATACTTTTTGATTGTTTACGAGTAACGCGACCGGCTCACAGGATTCCCTTTGATATTTGAATACCAATGGATAATTAGTTTTGTTTTATAATTAAAACAACTTAGATTTGAGTGGCCTCTTTGTATTTGGTATAATGTTACGAAATATCAAAGATCTGAAAACTAATTAGGGAATTGATTAATTTATTTAAATAGCTGTTGTCCACGATTTCGTTTACGTGAGCTTATTTTTGTGGATTTTTTAACAGCAAAAAGTTGTTATGCACAAACTCTCGTCACTTTTTAATCGACATGACTTTCATTTTTTGAGTGATAGAAATCAAACCAAATTATTGGATTTTTCAAGATTTTCTAGTAGCAATACGTTCTTATCTACTCGTCTATCTTTGATTCGTCAGAAAATAGCCGTGATGTATTACTATTTATTTTTTATGTGATTACCTATAATGCTTTTCTGTACATGATATACGATGTATACCCGCCCAGAATAAAGTTTACTAAGATTGCTAACCTACGACAAAGCCACATACCGTTTGAAAAATAACTAACACAGAGATCCGAGCTCGCAATTTTTAAATTGACATAACTGTTTGATTGACAGATTGATTGAAAATTGAAAAAAGAAAAATTTAAAAGAACAATATAAAGAAATGTAGCGCATTACATTAATCAAAACTGTACTACTAATTTTAAGAAAAATACAAACAAATATTCTTATAATTATTGATGAACAGATTTTTGTATTTAAAAAGGCCCCTGATTACATTTTTTCTCTTAAATATTCATAAAACAGATAGCGATCAGTTACAACTTTATTTTTTGTATAAATAGAATACACATATAAACTTAATTTCATTTCTTATTAAAAAGTCGTAATCCTTTGGCCAAAATAAGCGCTAGCTGTTAGGTTATTCGTGGAGACAATCAACCTCTCAGACACATGCATACAAAATGTCCGTGCATCATCATTGTCGGTTGAAACTATTGTGGGTTGCCATAAACGAAAACAAGAAATACAAATCGCGTTTCGGAGGTAACAACTAAACGTTTTCCAGCTGAAAATGAAATGTGGGAACGTATGTGGAAGTTATCAATCGTGGAATATGAGCCACGCAGATGCTGCTGGCGTTATAAATTGCTAGCTCTGATGTGCTCGTTCTGAAGTTCTTTACATATGACCTAAACTGAATTCGAAACCTGAAATTCACACACAGGTACATTTTATTAAGTTTAAAGTAGGACTGAGCGTTTAGACCATCAAAGTGTTCAAGCTATCCCGTGTTTGATCCCTACAGTTCATGGTCGGACCATCTTGTGTTTCAGTTCTACAACATGGACGTCTACGTATAACATCAAACAGGACTAAAGTTTAGTAGTACTTGACATAGGGCAGAGACGCGTTGTTGCTTCTGATGATAGCGATTGTCGCCTCGCTTGTAAGGGTATCTACTCTTACAGACTATACCGATACACAAGTAATGCTTTACGGAGGACTGTAAGCGGGGCGAAGGTATAACCTTGGTCAAACTGTAGTTCTACCTCCTTAAAAAATTAAAACTATAACGACAACTTTCATGCAATTACTGTCTACTATGTGACGGCATAGCACACATTTAGGACTTAACTAAGAAAAAAATTAACAATTTTTGCATTTATATAAATTTTGTAAGAGATAGAAAATAATTTACCTGTAGTAATAAAAAAGAAGAAATGCATTAAAATTATAAAAAAAAATTAAAACCGTTTCTAGCAGTAAAATACAATTATTGCGTCTTGAACAGGTAAACTATCATTTTCAAATATTTATAATTGACAATGTTAATCTTACGATTATAATTTTCATAGAAAGACAAAAAGTTATATCTTTGACAATAAACCCACACAATGGTAAGGCTTCACAAATTATTCCTACCCTCATATATCGTGGTGCTCAAGGAAATTTTGAGCAAGTATCACGTAAAGGTTTTATGGCGGCGTCGCGTAATGATGAACGGCTTCCGCTAACGATTATAGACGTTTTGTGGCCGATCGCACCCGTTACGATGATCTCGGTATTTGAGGCCACTTCATGTTTTATGTATGTCTTTGGTTCGACGGATTATCTGTGGGAATTTCGATTTTGGGTGATATGGTTATGCTTGAGAGTGACGTAGATATAGTTTCTATAAATAATGAAGTTCACACTAGTCTGGAGGAATTGTTAGATTCTAATTGATTTTGTCATTGATTACATCATAAATCATGACGACGTTCAGTAACTTCAATACGATTACAGAAATCATGATTTTTCGCCGGATTATCTGTGGGAATTTTGATTTAGGGTCATGTGGGATTGGTTGAGAGTGACGTAGATATTGTTTGTTACGTATGTTTTTATCAATAATGAAATTCACAATAGTCTAATTTTTATTGATTTTTTTATTGCTTGGTTCATAAATTTTATAAAACATAAATACATTGTGATAAATACAATTACAATTAGCTGAAGTTGTTTACACCGGATTGTAGATATTTGATGAAACGATAGCTGACTGTAACTAGTCACAATATTGATTAGTATTAATACTAGGGATAGTCTACGTCGAAAACTCCAGAAATGCTATTTAAAAGATCATTTTAATCTTATTTAGTATTGAGGCTATCGATAGTATTGTGATCTGTTCATACTATCGATAATGCTTGCCAAAAACTCCAGCAATGCTACTTAAAAGATCATTTTAATCTTGTCTACCGTTGTCTTTCTATCGATTATTGATGAGTCTATAGTTGATTGTGACTGATCACAATATTGATAGGGCTATCGATAGTATTGTGGCCTTATATTATTATCGATAGTATCCTCTATTATATGGACCTTCGAAAAATCATTTTTCAATTGTCACCCGCATTTTCTTGTTTTCTTTTTAATCTCTCATTCTTAACGACCAATATTAGAATATTGAGAGAACAAATAGAAATATAGGAGGCGCTTCGGGCATCAGAAGCGATACTGCAGAGATTTAACCAAATATAAAGTTAGCGACTTATTCCATTAAACTATTACGGTAATCTAGTGTTACAATCATAATAGCAATCACATCGCTAAATGACAATATAAAGGGTTAGGAGCAGAGAGCTGTCCGTGTACCGCGACGCATACGAATATAATGCGTGACCAGCTAGAACTATAGTCCCTTTTTATAATAAGTTCAGGTAAAACGAAATAGGCAGGTGGGGCGATGAGGTGATGTCGCCTAATTCGATGTCATCATTTTTTCCAATCTAGCTTATTTTTAGCGCAACTACCCTATTTTTCTTGAGAGCGACAATATTTTTCTAATTTACTAATCGAAATAAAGTAAAGACAAAAATCTTGTATTATTTACTACTAATAACAAGATTTTTGCTCATATTCTTGTATTTCGGAAGGTAACTGGCCTAAATGACGCTTTAGTATTATTGGGTTTCCAGTGACGATGTATTCCATATTTTTTATTCATAGAAAAATACCTTAATTCATATATTTACGTGTATAAATATATATACAAATATTATTTAAAGTTTAACTATTTACATAATAAATAAACCTTAAAATAAATTAAGCATTGTATTATTAAAAATATGTTTAATAAAAAAAAAACGTGTATCTTATTTAAATACGTAACTCAACAATTATACGTTGTACATTAGTTGTACAGATATCATTGAACCAACCAAGTCTATTGCAGAACATATTAACTCTGTCAAAGCAAGAAACTTTGGCAATCGACGTCAAATATAGGATGCGTTCATAGGTTATGACATTTGCCTCGAGGGGCGAATATCGCCGAAATGCTTCAAACTTGTTTATCTTAACATCTACGATATGTATACAAAATTAACGTATCCTGCGGGTTTGCGCTTATTATATGCTTTAGCCTCTATTGTAACACGTTAAGAAACATGTAACTTGAAAAAAATAATTGAAAAATGAATCAAAATCATTAGGCAGTAATGGTAAAATAGGTGTACCACAGGGTTCCATTTTAGGTCCCTTTCTGTTTTTGATATATATTAACGACTTAACACACGTGAATGTGATTTGAAAAATATTTCTTAAGAAAACTATTATATTAATTGTAATCATTGTTCCTCATTTCTCGGTTCTTATATAATGTACATATATAGTCTTTAATGAGATCAGAGTATAATAGTATAGATAAACTCTATATATATAATAAGAAGTGGATTAAATAATTAGTATTCGAGTTAATGAAACACAAACAAATAAACAAACTGACACGTTTTACTTTTATATAATAATAAGAAATATCTGCAATGTATTCCGTCGGGCACAAGGATCTGACGTTGACAGCCAGCCTCAGGGAATACTTGATAGAAGTCAGAAACATAATTTGGGTAGGCACCATCACTACTTTGATTGGAATAGTGTGGTTGACGGCTACACTTTGAATGGAGGCCATCATTTAGTCCTGTGAAATAGCAACACACCTAAGAACGATTTCAAGTAGGATATTCCTAGTTGTAGGTATGGGTTTTAGACTTCAGATGGAATCAGACTTGTTTGAAGTTGGTGGTGGCTATCCATCAGCTGCAGTAACCACTTAACATCAGGTGAACTCAGTTATACTATATTGATGCCTAAACATTTTACATCTAAAACGACTTCATAACAGTAAAGGTTTGTAGGTTTGTTCTCTAGTAACGTAGGCTCTCGACATCAAATCTTAAACTGACAGTGCCTTGGCGTGCCGCCAAATGATATGACGTTTATCCAAAGCTCTGTTCGGAATTGACTGTCTAACTTAATTTTGAGTGTCTTTGGCCGTTGGCTTTTTGTTTATGTATTTGGGTCTTGATTTATCTAGAATTACCTATTTAACTGTTTGGCTTCGGCGTTCATATATTAGATCGGGTTAGTGTTGCGAGAGGCACTAAACTGGAGCTTATTAGGCTAGACTGAAAGTACCACAATTTATTGGAGTATTGTACTCTTAGCATTTGTGTATCATGTAGGAATACACAGACGTAATGTCCGCTTCCAGTCTTATAACGAGGACGTAAACAAAGCACTTTTATTTAAAAGTGGTAGAGCCGTTAGAGCTCGCCCGGGGCGGCACCACCGCTACCCTTATAACCCGCTGTAAAGCAACATGTTCTTCATGTATTGTGTTTCGGTTAGGGACGTGTGTTTGCCGGATACATATTATTGGAGGCGACCATCTTAGTCCTCGAGAGTAGGAACGCATCCGCGTCCATCCTTAAATAGAACTTGTGTCCTATTTGAGATTGGACGTGGTTATCCATCCTGCATGCCCATTTCTTACTCCTTCACAATAATAAAAAAAAGTATAGTATAATATTGTATGTACTATTATAAGACTTATCGTCTTATCAGATGTGATTAAAATGTTCTTATTTATTTATTTGTGCCATGAGATAAATGTTTTCCTTATTCTTTATTTCGAACTAGGCCAGGAATCGAACCCAGAGCCCACTGCATGGCAGAACGGATTAGCTACACAGGGTGGCCAAAACAATATTTATTATTGTATTTTAAAATCTTAAAATCTTAGATTATATAAGAAATCTGATACCTTCGCGTGATTTTATTGAATTTTTTTGGATAGAACTACAGCTGTAAGTCTCAGACGTACTTTTTCACTGAATTAGCAATAATTTAATATCAGTGTTTGGTCAGCAGTCTATTGAAACTAGGTGGCGGTCTCCAAACTTCTAAGTGTGAAGTAATTTGAGTTAAAGCCTAACTTCGAGGCTACAACTACCCCAAACATCCAAAGTAACTTAAAAATACACCCATTCCGTTATTAAACTTCTTAACAATTATCCCACTTTCAGATACTGCAAGAGTTCACGAGACCAGCGTTTTATCTAAATGAAGTATCTGGATTCATGCCAACTTGGTAAATCTTTGCCATATTAATATTCCTTTGATATTTTACTTGATCTAATCATTATCCTTATTGAGGAAACAAGGATTTGTTATCCTTATTATTGTATAAGATATAAATATGTTCATTTGTTTTGTTGTGGGTATGTCTTTAACGCAAAAACGACTTATTCATTACGTCTAAATAATATTACGCTGCATCATCTTGGAACTGAGCAGTGCATAAAATTTAATTCTGAAATAAATGATTATTATTATTATTATAAATATAATAATTAAACTTAAGATAGAAAAGAGAATAATTATACTTAAGATAGAAAAGAAAATAATAATAGATAAGATAGAGAAAACATTATTTTAAAAGCAATAGGTTCCAAATTATATGGTTATGATCTATATTTGAGAGAAACGCTACAGTTTAACATTGGTTATTGATAATTGTAATAATAAATATCCTCGAATTTTATAAATATATAATATTTCGTTTTATTCATAAAATTTATTAATTATAAGTTTTAACTACACTGCGTAAAGGAAGCTATAATTAAGGCATAGTTTTTTTATGTAATGATTGAGTGGAATGATAAAAATTACATTGAAGAGCTTTGTGTTCAATTTGCATCATTATTACTGAAATAATTTCTTTAACCAACTATATTTCAGCCTGAAACCAAAACTGATTGCCAAAATTACTTGTTTATATATTTTAACTTTATTGGTTCAAATGTTGTATATAAATAAGAAGAGTAACAAACAAGCGCGCAGGCTATTAAGTGCTGCAGCTTGCTTCCACATACAAACTCGAACAGGACAGAAGACTTGTGAAGCACATAGATACGTTGCTACTCCTCAGGAATAAGATGGTCGCCTCGTTTGTAGCTATAGCCATGATGGACTATAAGGATCGGGCTGGCACCTTCCCGGGCACACCGTATAGGTTCTACTTTAAAAGTGATCCAATAAGGCTGTTTAAAAAATATTTACTACAATACCCAGCTTTTAAATAAGTATTACCATGACTCGCTTAAATTAATATCGAGTTCTCAAACTATTCCAGACAATATAATTCCCAAAACAATGGAGAGAATTATCTTTATTGTTTTAGTAATAATGCGAAAGCTTATAAAATGCCTAAGCTTCTACGTGAAGGCCATTTAAAAGTTATGAAAAGCTAATTTCCTCAAAACGAAATTTATTTCCATAATATTAATCTTAATTATAATAGCAAATAATACCAAGGACGCCTTATTATTAAATCTACTATTACACCAGTAAAGGATTTTCACGTTAATTAAGATTTTTCAAAGGCGAAGTTGTGAGCACAACAAATTAGCAAGACAGTTTTATTTAAGGCGACTTAAACAGTCTCCGCCATTCACTTTAATTAAACTTGTAGAAGGAACTTTTTCAACGCGACCTTTGCTTAAAGTGTTTTTTAAATTCCATTTTTTTACTAATACTTTCTTGCAATACTCAGTATTCACTTACATCGTAGTATAATCCCAAAAACTGATTTTATTCTATTAAGCTTTTTTCATATAAATAAAGCTTAAACACTACAAACTGGCACAGTTTTATTTAAGGCGACTTAAACAGTCTCCGCCATTCACTTTAATTAGACTTGTACAATGAACCTTTTCAACGCGACCTTCGCTTAAAGTGTTCATGTTCATTAAGTGTATGTAAATACCTTAGAATGAAATAAAACATTTGAATTTGAATTTGAAAAGTGTTTTCTAAATTCCATTTTGTACTATTAATTTCTGGCAACATTCAGTATTCACTTAGAACGTAGTGTAATCCCAAAATATGATTTTATTCCATTTTTTTCATATAAATAAAGTTTAAACACAAAAACATGCAGACTTTCATTTAAAGTCATTTAAACAGTCTCACTATTCACTTTAATTAAACTTGTAGGTCGAACTTTTTCATAGTGACTTTGATTAAAATGTTTTTTAAATTCCATTCTTTCGCTATTAATTTCGTGCAACATTCAGTGTTCACTTAGATCATAAAATAATTTCATAATAATTGTTTTGATATCGCTTTTCGTTTTCTCTTATAAACATTAAACATTAAAAATGAATAGAGAGTTTTATTTAACGCGACTGAAACTGTTTCCGTTATTAACTTTAATTGAACTTGTAGAAAGAACTTTTTCACCGTAACCTTTGCTTAAAATGATTTTTAAATTTCATTTTTTTACTTTTATTTCTTGCAAGTTTCAGTCTTCACTTAGAATGCAAAATTAACTCAAAATAATTGTTTTTATTTCATTAAATGTTTTTTCCCAACTAACTGATTTTATTCCATTAACCAGCATTGATTTTTCACTTAGATTGTTAAGTTACCGCAATAATCAATGTTGTACTCTGAACTTTTCGATTTTATTTCTTTACGTCAGTGTGTCCTTATAAAAACTATGTATGAGCAATGTAATTTGCGGAATATATTTTTAAGGCGGCCTAAACAGTCTCCGCCATTTTTCTTTTCTTTCTTCGTCATTCTTTAATTAAACTTGCAGATCGAACTGTAATTGTTCGTGATCTTTGTTTCAAATGTTTGCAGTTTTATATTTTTTACTTTTTATTTCCGTGTAACTAAATTCTCAACGATTTTTCACTTAACGTTATTAAATACTCCCATTTCATAGGTCAGTTTTTTGTTCTTGTTTTAAGGTAATATGTATAATAGGCGGTATTTATTTGCCGATATTTCTAACCAGTCAGATGGCTCGTGGTCACAGCTAAACAGTTAAAAATTAAACATCTTTAATCGTGAGTACTCGGTAAGATGTACAAATTCCGCGAAAACATTACCTTAAAATCTTATTTTAGAAAAATATTGAGATTTAAAATTTTACAGGTATCTTAAACAAAAATGTTTAAAAATATAAAGTTAATGAAAAAATCGTGTTCCAAAATTTTTGTTACAACTTTTTTGATAAAAAATCAAGAGACACCATCTGTTTGGAGTTTTGTGTCAAACCAGTTTCATAACACAAAACTACTTGGTACCGCCTTAGAGGATTAGTTTCGTTTCATACTTTTGTAACTTTAATACGAACAGAAATATCCTTAGTTCCTTACTAATATTATAAATGTGAATGTAAGTTTGTTTGTTACGCTTTCACGTCAAAACTGCTCAACCGTTTATCATGAAAGTTTGTATACATATTCTTAGAGGTGTAAAAAGGAAATCGGATACTTATTTATTACAAAAATACTTTAAATCCTTCTAATTAATATCTTATTGACGATAGCTTCAACTGTTTTGAATTATTGTATATTTCATGTTATTTTGTCACTTATAAGCAATACCAAAAGTATTTCAATTTTTGAGGTTAGATCCAGTTTACTGTTTTAGTTATTACTCGTTGCAATGGTCTTTGATATTTATATACGGGTTTTAACGCGAGCAAAGCCGCGGGTAAAATCTAGTAATACATATTTTGCTGACCGAATATCCGAAATATATCGAACTCAGCATTTTACGACCCTCACGTACTAACGCATTGAAGTGTAAAAGGGATATCTCGTTAGTCCTAATAATGTTTATACCTTTTTTGGGGGAAATCATTATTGTGTTGGAAATATAGTTTTTTGGTTCGGCCGGAAATGTTTCTTTGTCAGGCTTATTGGTTGTAAGCCGTAGAACTCTACACAGTTTTCGGTAGTGATTTATTTACGCTTGCGTCACTTTAGTTGTTATGGGATAAGGATTTCGTTTGTAGTTTAGCCCAACGAAAAGGTAGATAACCCACCAGATGGAAAGCAGTCACTGTCGCCTATGGACGATTGCAACACTAGAGAAGTCGGCAGCATCTCCGACTTTGATAAAAACGCTCTCTGCACCTTTTTTGAAGAGACCTCTCGCTCCCTCAGATAGGTGCTCTTGGGCTAGCTCACCTCCGACCACAGAGAAATTGTTAGTTGAATCCATATCAGTTCAGCCCTTGACGATGACCATCTCCCCAGTTTAACTTACACGGAGAAGAGCATCGGGGATAGTAGATCCCTTAAGAATTTCCTGGGTAAAAAGGGATGACTTGAGGCCCGCAGTCCTTTGAGCTGGAGGCTACCAGAATCACTACAACAGCAGAAAAACTACTTTTGTTTGAAAAACCCTACGTCAAGGAGCTCGGAAAATATCTTAACTTAAAACTTATTCCAGATCTTGCACCGACGTGGGGGAAAACGAGCAAACTGAACTATGAAAAACGAAAGATCGCTGCAATTCCAGTTGACGAATGGAACCTGGACCTTCGGCGAGAAGTGTGGTGATATATCACAATGGAGATAATGATTATGTATGTAAGTCTCTTTTTATGGTTATCATATTGACTTATAAATAAAATTTTGAATTTCCAGAGATGGAAGAAATTGAGGAATGCTGTGATACCAACTCATGGTATTTGTTTATTAGAAATTTTATAACATAAATTTACACGGTGGAACAGTGTTCTTGCAAAGCAATTTTAACTAAAACTTCATAATATAGATTTTCGAAAAATATCGCCTAATACTATTATTACGGTTACATTAGTTTATAATGTAATAATCATGCGTCAAGTGGTGAGAGTTTTTTCCGCCGGTCAACTTTAGCCAAAAGGACATTCAAAGCGGATGAACGGATACATAGAAAGGTTGACATTCATTAAATGTATGTAAATACATTATAATGCAATAAAAAAGAACTAAATTGAATAAAAGACTTTGGGGAACAAATATTTGTTTTTTTTTTATAATTATTATTGTGTCCTCTTTAAGGAATATATGACCTGCTATTCGTAGTGTTCCTGGAGAATGTCTGGAGAAGAAACGACGAAAAAAACTTCACAACATACAATATTACATTATACGAATGTAAGTATTCCCTATCAGTATTCAATATGACTTTTCAAATTCATTTTTTTTTTATGTGAAAAGAGAAGCAAACGAGCATGCCAGCCACCTGATGGTAAGTAGTCGCAGCCTATAGACATCCACGTACAACTACAAACACGACTGAAATCCTATCTGAGCTCAAACGTAGACGCGTTGTTACTCCTGAGAACTAAGATGATGACTTCGCTTCTAATTGTAGCCGACAGACACACCTCGCCAGCCGAAACACAAGTAATGATTTGCGGCGGATTATGAGGGTGGCGGTGGTACCTCCCCGGGGAAACAATAATTCTCCCACCTTAAAAAAAATCAATTTCAGGAACATTCGTAAAAATTAGACCATTCACTATTCTATTCTATCTAACGTAGACCAAAAAAGTAGTACTTTTCCCGAATATCCTGAATTATTATTGGCTAGATTCCAGTAGCTTTCTCGTTTAACTAAACGCTGAAATCACTGAACTTGTTTTTGGGTTAAGATAACTGTTTGACCGAACTTCCACAAACAAAGTGGGTTAAGTATGTTTTGCTTGTAAAAGTTCGGCCGCACATTTGTCTTTTGCTAATAAAGTTTTGACTTTACAAAGGTTTTTCATTTTATCCCTTTTTCATTTTCAATTTAAAATTTGAACATGTTGTTTCATTAAAAGGTATTTACATATCCATATCTTCTTTTATACTGATAATAAAACTGTAAGTGATCGCTGTCTGTACATGACAAGTATAGTAAAAAATTCATAATAGGGTGCCTTTATATACGCAAGAGGACCCAAAAGAATGTTTTTTTTTTCATTTTGTCTGTTTGTCTGTATGTCTGTTTGTTTATGCACGCTAATCTCAAAAACGGCTTATCCGATTAGAATGCAGTTTTCAGGATTATATTGTGATGGACTTC
>DWON01004502.1:0-16153 GCA_018251015.1 Phocides pigmalion okeechobee | reverse complement strand
CCTGCTCGTTTGTTCACACATAAAAACAGAAGATCTGTGACAAGATCTGGCATGTATCGTATTTATTCTATGATAGTTGACAACCCTCCGGCGATACTTGCAACCTTTATCGATCCCGCCACCTGTGGCCACCGAACATTCAAGGGCGATGCGTGAGTGAATTAAGAATTCGTTAGGCAAATGATAGGCAGTTGTTACTATGCCTATCGTGAATAAATAATGACCATTACTGAATCATTAAAAAGTTCTTATGTAACATAAGTAGCAAGTGGACATGCAGACCACCTGATGTGAAATAGTCGCTGTAGCCCATGGACATCAACAAACAGGACATCGTCGAACAGTACTGAACTATCTTCTTCTATCTCCATCATCATCTTCTTCAGCCCGTATCAGTCTACTAATGGTAAGTGTTTTATGTAACAACAGTACCAAATTAACATACAGATCACCTGATGTTAAATAGTCGCTGTAGGCCATGGACGTCAGCAAACATTACTGAACTAGCTTCTTCTATTTCCATCACCATCATCTTCAATTTGTATCAGTCCTTTGCTGAATATAGGTCTCTTACATTACCCACCACAGAGCCTGGTCTTCGGCTTTTTTTATAATTACTTCCCGTTGCTTCTGAAAGTTATTTACAAAGCTAAAAATGCTTGTGAGAATTCTGGGATGTGAAATGGTTTATATAAAAAAGCATTACATGTGTTTCGGTAGCAGAAGTGTGGTTGCCAGCTACACTTCCAAGCGAGGCAACTATCTTAGTCATCAGGAGTAGCAACGGATCTATGCTCGACCTCAGATAGGATTTCGGTCGTGTTTGTGGTTGTACGTGGATGTCTATGGGCTGCGACTACTTACCATCAGGTGCTTTGCATGCTCGTTTGCTACTCTTCTCACATTAAAAAAAGTTATAAAAAATGCCTAATCAGAACAACAACAAAACAAAGACCAACACTGGCCGCATTTCCGCGCAGAATAGCAATCACAATTGACTTCTGTGACCACCAACCGTAGAACTAATTGTTAGATACTTTGTTATCACTTAGACCCTATGACTTTTTGAGTTTCAGGTACGAAATTTTTCAAAACAAACCTTTTATTTAATTAGTTTATTGTTGTATCTATGTGTGCATCTGTGTATTTATGTGTTTGTGTGTGCATGTGTGTGTGATCGTGGGCGTATTCATCGGACGATGTAAAATGCAGCGAGGTCTTCCGGGCGATCTGACCAATTTGACCAGTCATTGTTGTTTGGTTAAGAACTACGTCCTGTTTACAATTTAGTATACCTGTATGTATATTTAGTATGCCTACCTGTACATTTATAGCAGAAAGCCGTGGATATGTAGCAATTTGCACTATATTATTTACAAACAGCTTCACTTACAACTAAAGTCTTGTGTGAGTTGGAGCAAGAGGACATTCGGTTACTACTTTCCAAACTATAAAAAGATGTTTTGCCAAATTATGAATTAATGCTTCTGGTAAAAGAGGGGTGGTTTATATCTTAAGCAGAAAATTGTCATCGTTATTCACCGTGAGAATGCGGCTTGCGTTTTTGACACTATACCACATCGACACGGACTCCTTGCAGATTATATAAAGTTAGGCTTTTATTACAATTAATTTTGAGATATCCAATATCATATTTAGATTTATTAGTTATATATATAAACGATAGTCTTAGAGACCTTTTCAATTTTTTTTGGGTCGGCAAAAATATTGTGCAATAATGACGTCAAATAAGTGAATTAGGGACATTTAACATTCCCCGCAACCAAAATTTACATTTAAATAAATTTGCAATTAAATTGAGTTCGCATTAACTATTCGTTTTTTATGTTTATTTTTATAGTAATGACCACGCAACCGTCAAGTGTAAAATAGCATAATTACTTTTTTATACAAAACTCATCGTTCATGACCACGTGCAAAAATACATTTATACATATAATATACTAGTGGTCGCACTAGCGGACAAGCAGACTTACTAACGAACATACTAGAACGCGGACTTGCTGACGAACATATTTTTTATGTGCAAAGAGTAGCAAACGAGCATGCAAACCACCTGATATTAAGTAGTCGCAGCTCATAGACATCCACCTACAACCACAAACACGACTGAAATCCTATCCTATCCTATGAAATCCTATGTGGGCTCGAACGTAGATGCGTTGCTACTTCTGAGGACAAAGATCGCTAGTTCGGCTGCCGGCTACGCTCGTTCCGAAATGTAGCCGGCAACCGCACCTCTCCAACCGAAATACGAATAAAGCTTTACGATTAGTTATGAGGGCGGCGGAGGTATCTCTCCGGTCGAACTATAGTTCTCCTACCTTTCATAACTACCAGAACGCGCACTTACAAACGATTATACTAGTAAAAATTCTAGCCATATTAGCGGCAATCCTAGCGGATATACGAGTACAAGCACGCGCTTGCGAAAATATTAAACCGCACTCTGGCGACTATACTGGCACATATACTAGCTCATACATTTATACAAAATACTAGTGGGCGTAATAGCGGACAAGTGGACTTACGAACGAACATACTAGAATACATACAAGCGGATACGCTTGAGAAATAATAGCGGGAACTGTGGGAAACATGCTAGCGTACGTACTAAGCATAATAGAGCACATGCTAGCGGATTTACAAGCGGATATTGACAACTAATAAATAAATGGGATATAAAATACTATGTTAGAACACTAACAAACGTTCAAGACTCCAAATGTTAAATGGTCGGTACAAATCATAGATATCCACGTCCAACTTTCAACAGAGCATCTTCTCTGACGACGTACGTAAATGCATGCTACTCTCAAAAACTATCAGACAATTGTACCTGGAAACCATTATTCTCTAACATTAACACGGGAATTAATTAATTATGAGATCCGAGTTGAAAACTATAGTTCGTCCGGCGAAGTCCATTATCGGTATCACAATCTGTCATTAAACAACTCTTTGTATTTTGGGTTAGAGACGTGCAGATGCCGGCTACAGATACAAGCGAGACGACCGTCTCAGTCATCAAGAATAGCAACGCATCAGTGCATAGCATCGAAAAGGACTTTAGTCCTATTTGAGACTGGACGCCGATGTCCAAAGACTAATCCCTCATATAATATCAGGTAGCCTGTTTATTTGCCACTCTATCAACATAAAATAAATATTTACATACCTGCTAATCGGGAAATGAATTCGGGGCCTATGTGTGCCTATAAAGTTAGAATGCCAGTTTCATCTTATTCAAAAACTTAATTGGATACACGTGCAATACATCAACTTGGCACTCAAGTAACATTCTAGCTGCTTCGCTACTCCAAAGCGGATCTCAGGCTGTTTATTTCGCAAAACTGTTGAAAAAACTAATCTACATACACTCCCGATGCAAACGTGGTCGCCGGTTGTAATTTTACGAAGATAGAGTGCGTATTTTATCAATCACAACCGCCTCCGCTCTATTGTGACATCCAGAATGTTAATCACTCCACGGCAATACCATTAGGGTTGCCACACATATCGATAGAAGGGGACCAGCTAGGTGGATTATTTAAGTTGCCTTTCATATTGCATGGTTTTAAAATATAGACTTTTATACATTGTGGTAGCGGATTGTTGCAAAGTAGTTTTAACACAAACTTAATAGCATGAATTTCTGTAAACACCAGATACTATTAACTATTTAAAGTGTATTAAAGTTGACCCTCTTTTATTCTAATCGTCCTACAAGTGTTTTGTTACGGATTTATTTTATATCGTTGAAAAAGACAGGAATGACATTACAAAAAAGAAATAATCTTGATTGCCGCCTCACTAGGTTTTATTCGGTACGATGGAAACACGCACAAATATAAATCTTCATTGTATTTAAGTTGTTCTAAAAAGTTATTTTGTAACAATTTTGTATAAAGTTATATATTTCAAAGCATGCACAATGATGATAGGAAAAAGTGAAGAGAGTAAACACATATTCCACTATACGTATTAAGACTTACACGTGATTTGCCCCAAAATGGAGCATCATCAGGGTAAGTTGCCTCTGACCTGAGTAGAGATTTTTATATACAATTAAATATTATTTATATACCTTATTATTTTTTATTTTAAAATAATATTAAAGTGCAGTTTATAAATTTTACTATGTACCGGATATTCACGATTAACGACTTTTGATTTCAGATATTTCGAACCAGTTGCATGACTCGTGGTCACGGCGAAGCTCCACGGCTACTACATTTTAGTAGCTCTACTTTTAACAACACTGATTTCTTTTCATTGATCGCTCGCTCATTTGGGACAGGAATACAGGACATTCCTTCCAGAATACGCTATTTCTGGTAACTCTACGTGCTACGGGAGCGACACGCACTTGCAAGCTAATTTGAAATTAAGTATAATATCGTAGCGCACTGAAACCGACGAACCAAACTGGGTAGGTGTTTTTAGGGTTTCGTAGCCATTTTTCTAGAAGACTCTTGATTACATAGTGTACAAGAAATTTGCTAGGAAAGCAAAAGAATGAGAATATTCGAAATTGGGAAATCTATTGCGAATTTTAGTTTTTTACATACACAAACAAACCATTTCAAGCCAAAATTATTTTAAAACACCGTTTCCCAAAGTTGTCTATATTGGGGTTGATTTCGAACTGCAAAGGGTATATGTTTGCAATGTTTTCTTTCTGCAATGATTGCATCAAAATGAATTGCATTACCTAATAAAAATGTTTTTGGAAAATAATAATTTGATGTTAAGTGTAGAGAGGGGATTTATTAAAAATATAAAGATGGTCTACGAGACAAAAACATCCGAAGACCTCTAGTTAAAGTGTATTTTTCTTACATGAAATATCGTCTACCCGCAAAAAAAAATTAAATGTTTACAATGCATTGACAAATACTACAAAATGTTGTTAAAATTACTTTCATAGTATATATAAATAGAATAATTATTTGTTCGAACTAATTAGTAGTCGTTACTAAATTTAATATAACTACGTTACTACGGACTAGCAACGTTTCCACGTTAGAACTCAGATTTCAATCGTATTTGTGGTCGAACGTAGATATCCATGGGTTGCGTCTACTTAACACTAGATGGTTTGCGTACACGTTTGCTACTCTTCTCACATAAAAACAAGACTTGCAAGATCGTTCGCTACACAGCGTGCATTAAATGGTCTGCACGGTCGTTTACTATTTTGCAACTTAAAACACTAATTACCACCAAGATCTAGATTTATACACATAATTGCTTTACGTATTTTATGCCTAGATTAGATAAGGCATAGACATATTGTGAATGGGAATTAAGAAAAAACCTTTTAATAAGACAAACATTCATCTTTTTTCGCCGTATTTGACGTAATTTGTTTTAACGATGCAAATGTGTGTTATCTTATCGCGAAACTGATAATGGAAGTTTGTAGGAATTACGATTCTCGTGTAATATGTATTTTATTTGTTAGTAGCATTGCATTGTACATCTTGAGATTTGAGTTTTTTATGTGAGAAGAGTAGCAAACGAGCATGCAAACCACCTGATGTTAAGTGGTCGCAGCTCATAGACATCCACGTACAACCACAAACATGACTGAAAACCGATCTAAGCTCAAACATAGGTACGTTGCTCCTGAGGACTAAAATAGTCGTCTCGCTTCAATGTAATAGGCAACCACACCTCACAATCCGAAACACTAGTAATACTTCACGGATAATTATGAAAGCGGCGGTGGTACCTCCCTGCTCAAACTATAGTTCCCCCACCTTGAAAGTTTAGAAAGAGTAGTTTCCAGACCCGCTGGGAATACCATTAGTACTGCCCACTTTTTTACTAATAATATATAGATAGTTAAATTACTTCAGTATTTACATTTTAATTACTATACCTAATGAAAATCTTACAACTAATTGTAATAAAAGCATATCCTAAATCTAGTCCGTGCCCATGCGGCATAGTGCCAAGCGGGCAAGCCGCATTCCCGCATTCAACAGTGATCGCAATTCTCTGCGCGAGATATGGTCCAGCCCTCTTGTTAGCGGTATTGCAATTCTCTAACATGGACTAAATGTACATGGGACTAAATGGTTGAACAATGTAGTCTCATATAAAATTATCATCAAATCATAGGTAGTATGATTTTTCAAAATGTGCACAATAATTACAAAATTATTAAACATGCGAATATTAATTGCACATTTCCTAAAACTTCAATTTGAAAGTTGGGTTTTTTTTAATTCGCAATTTGTAAAATACACGGATAATAAACGAATATGATAAACCCGACTGCAAAAATAATGTAGTATTATAGTATTGAAGTTATGTCAAAATGGTAGTATTTGGTATTAATTGTCATTAAATATTATATACATAAAACATATAAACATTTTGGGATAATATTTAAAATCCATGCTGTTATTTTAACAAAATATTTTAGGTGTCTGTCGTCGTTTTTAATTCGTAGGCGCTATAACTACCTAATTATGTTACGTCGCTCCAAAAACGACTTTCATCAAGACGATACTCACTACACCTTATATATTAAAATCCGTAAAAATATAGTATCTAAAATAATATACACATACATACATGCTCAAAAAAACATTACCCTCCGTCTGGAGTAATTGGCTAAAATATTCTGCAATACGACAAACAGATTCGCAACAAAACAGACTAGGTACATTGCAAAGCAAATAAAACGTATGATAATGAATGAAAACAAAATAGCGCATGCGGCGTGTCGAAGTAATCTATGAACTTGGTATTCGTCCGTGAACCTGCCTGCCACCTCCAGAGTAGTTGACGTCACCTCGCAGAAACAACCGACCAATTGCATAATATTAACGTACGCTGCCCAACGCTTCCTACGCTGTGATTGAGTTAACCGAAAACAACTGTCGATACATCGGGCCCCCTGTTACTGGTTGCAAATTTATGTTGTTTTCTAACCGCCCTCAAAAAAGAAGGTTAGCAATTCATCTATTTCATTTACGTATGTTAAGCGATAATTTATTTATTCCGTGAATCGTTTTTGGTGATTGTTTTAAAGGATTTTTGAAGATTTCTTTTAAGGATTATTTTAAGTGTAACAACTTCCGTGTAACATAGCCGTTTATTAACAGATTTGAACAAATATTTCAATTGGATATTATTCCCCTTTAGTTCCATAAAACATGAGAAAATACCACCCTTAAGTTTTTTATTGAAATTTTGTATTAGGATTCATTGAAATTAAGGACATTTTTGTAAACCCACTGAAAACTAAAATTAGCATTAAATCTAAAATCTTAATACAATGTAACTTAATTTAAATCCCGTCTTAGCTTTGAATATAAAATAAATAATAAATAAATAAAGATTTATTTCTATCAGAAATTTTAATACATATATTTGGGAAAATTTATGGAGAACCTCACCACCACCAAACTCAACCAGCTCGATGGACTATGACCTAACCCTTACTGAAAGAAATGCCCAGCAGTGGTACATAATAGGTTGATGTACTAACACAATGGTACACAGACTTATTCGTAAGTATTCACGCATGAGTAACATTCACTTGACACATCTGAGTGGACAGCGGTACCCACGCAGATCAATGGCACCGTACGAGATAACTAAGACGTCCTGTAATTTGGTTACTATTTTACGTTTTATATTAACATTTGGTGTAATTCTACTAAGATTTTGCCCGCGGATTGGGTCGCATAGAAGTCGATGATACAAAATTTCATAATGTCTTTCAATTTCTACAATTTTACTTTATTTTTATTTTCGTAGTGCTCATTGACGCTAAATAAAGAAATTACCTACAAAATTTAAAAGTGTAAGGTGACTAGCAGTCCCACAGATCTAGAACCCGAGATATTCTAGATCCCATGAATCCTAAATTTTATATATAAATATATAAAATTTATACAATCTCAAACAGGTCGGATGCACTATATACATACTATTTACTATAATTAGCTTTAAGGTATTGCATTTCAAATTAATACCTTAAACCTCATTACAATGAAAGCCTAAATTAAACAATCTAAAGGGAGTCCCTGCCCATGCGGCATGGTGCCAAGAACGCGATCACCACTCTGTGCGCGAGATATGAACCAGCCCCCATGTCAACAGCAGCGGCGATCAAACGTGGGGCTAATGGTAATCATAATAATTGAATTAAAAAACGAATCCCATTTTCATTTGTAATTATTATTAATGTAAAAAGCGAAGTATATCCCATTTTGATTTGTAATGATCATTAATGTAAATAAATGAAGTATATAAATAAACATTACACGCACATAACATAAGAAAACAGACGTATGTGCCATCAAATCTTTATACACTTTGCACGTATCAAAGCACATTCAGTCGCCGTGGTGTATCGCTGTGGGCGGCCCCGCGTCTCTCGGAGAGATGAGTTACATAACGAACTCGATACCACCACGGTCATGGTTTCTCAAAGGTCAAGTTCTATAGCGATACTTATCACTAAGTATTCACGTTCAGTTTGAGGAAGACGATAGTAAATCATGCATCTATTGAGGAAATAGATAAATTACGATAATGCTTTATTCTTCGGTTGTAACATAATGATTTGCGACGATTGTAAGACATATTTTCATATAAAATAAAACGTGATTATTTCGTGTAGTTTGTTTGATACTTACAACACTTTTATTGAATTATTGCAATATTAGTTGACCTAAAACCTGTTCTAACAGTATTAAGTGCTACATTTAAAAAGTTACGATCGATCAAAAGTTTAAACAACAAGAAAAAAATATTTTCGGTCACACGTATGTATATCTATCTGCACGGATGTATATATGTATGTATGCAAACTTTTCAAAATGGTAGAGCTACAGATGGACCGGGGAAGTACTACCGCGGTCCACATAATCCGCGGTACAGCAGTTCTATTTCGGTTGGAGACGTTTTTTATATGAGAAGAATAGCAAACGAGCAATGTTTTCATGCTAACGTTAAGTAGTCGCAGCCCGTAGACATCCATGTACAACCACAAACACGACTGAAATCCTATCTGAGCTCGAACGTAGATACGTTGCTACTCCGAGGACAAAGATGGTCGACTCGTACCTCCCAGGTCAAACTAAGTTTCTCCCACCTTTGAACTTAGAAGCGAGACGACCCTCTCAGTCCTCAGGAGTAATAACGCATCTATGCACGACGTCAGGCAGGACTTTAGTCTTGTTTGAGGTTTGACGTGAATATCCATGGGCTGCTGAGACCATTTAACATCATATAGCCTGCATGCATAATTGCTAATTGCTACTTTTCCACAATAACTTTTACATGCATCTATTAACTTATGTATAAAAATATATTTATATAAGAAAATTTATACATATATAGTGTTTACTATTTGTACACCACAAAAAACATAATATAGTACACAAAATGAGAAGAACAGACAAACGTATATGTATGCGGATGCATTTTAACAAGATATTTATGTATGATATATGATGTCTGCGAATCTGACAGAAGAGGAAAGATTAAAAATATATATTATGAGCGTTATATACAGGTACAACATAAAATATATTAAATTTAAAGGTGAGAGAACTATAGTTCGAACGGGGATGTACCACCGCCGCCAACATAATCCGCCGTAAAGAATTACTTGTTTTGGTTGAAGAGGTGCGTGGCTGCCATTTGGAGGAAAGCGACCATCTTATTCCTCAGGAGTAGCAACGTATCTACGTTCGAGCTCATATACAATTTCAGTCGTGTTTGTGTTTGTACGTGGATGTCTATGGGCTGCGACTACTTAACATCAGGTGGTTTGCATGCTGATGGTTTGCTACGCACATAAAAAAAATCCGATCCCCATTCTACTGTATCAAAGACGTCATTTGGCGCTTACATCTATTTAGAATGGATAGATTTCGAAATATATTTTATGTGTACGTCGCTTATGTTTATGCTTAAATTTTGATAAAATAAACAAAATGTGTTAAAACTCCGCACAAGACAAAGTAAATGTATAATCTCTTATTTTTTAAGTTAAAAATGTCAATTATGTAAGGTAAGTTAAATATTATTATAAGAATACCTGAGATTGAGCCTACATCGCCAGGCTTTCTATTTCCCATGTAATAGTTTTATTTACTGAAAATTGTTTGCATATAGCAGTGGCGGGATACTGAAACACACGACGCGCTGTCTCGTGTGCTCACTATCTTTCTAAGGTTACTGTAATGAGTTTTAATGCCGGATTTCTCCCCTGGCCAACGTTAGACAACAGCGAGCTTTCTTATCTTACAACGTTCATTAATTGTATGTAAATAGTTTATAAGAAATTGAAACATTTTAATTTTATTAACTATTAAGAAAAGATACACATAATTTAGCGCTACCCCGTAGATTTATCTGCAAAATGTTATCTAATGTACATGTGGTACAGGATGCATCATTTCAAATAGAGTGTTTATGAAGTAAATGATCTTAACCATGTTTATTTTTGACAATTTCTCATAACCAATATAATCCATCCATCAGCCTTTACGTGTCTACTGCTGCACATAGGCCTCCCCCAAGTGCCGCCACTCTGACCTATTTGTGCCCTCTGTATCCAGCGGGTACCCGCAATTCTTATCTATGCATTAATAATTATATTTATTTTCAATATAATATAACTTAATAAGTAACATAGTCTATAACGAGATCAAAGATACAGGCACTCCTTATACGAAATTTTAGATGGATTTAATCAATAGTTTTCGCGTTAAAGATACACAAACAAATAAACAATTCAAATGAATACTTTAGTAGATAGTAATGTTTATTCGATCTCTGTTCGGCAGCCCTCATTTAGGTCATGGTGTATGTTGATTATATGGTAAACAAACTTACATGCTCGTACATAATTCAACATTATACCAATGCTGGGATTTCCTTCAAGAATGAGTTGCAAGGTAACTGTAGTTCGACGGGGGAGGTACAAAGTACTCATACTCTGCTATACTTCACGGCAGATTATGACGAATATGAGTATTTCGTACGTAATTCAATATTTTTTCAATCCTTGGCAACGGTCTTCGTCAAGAATGAGTTGCAAGGTAACTGTAGTTCGACGGGGGAGGTATCAAGTTCTCATACCCTGTTCTACATCACGGCACTATGAAGAATATGAATCTATTGTTTCGTACATAATTTAACATTTTTCCAACCCTGGACAACGGTCTCCTTCAAAAATGAGTTGCAAGGTAGCTTTACTTCGACCGGAGAGATACCAAGTACTCATAGTCTCCTCTACTTCACGGCCGATTATAAAGAATATGAGTCTAGTGTCTCGTACATAATTTAACATTGTTCAAACGCTAGGCAACGGTCTTCTTCAAGAATGAGTTGCAAGATAACTCGGTTGGGTACCAAGGACTCATACTCCTACTTCACGACAGACTATGAAGAAAATGAGTCTTGTTTTTCGGTGGGTATCATTACCGGCGATACTTAGAAGCGACGCGACCATCTTAATCCTCAAGAGTAGGAACGCATCCGCGTCCACCCTTAAATAGAACTTCTGTTATGTTTGAGATTGGACGTGGTTGTCCATGGGCTGCAGTGACTACTTAACATCAGGTGGCCTGCTTGCCCGTTTCTTACTTTATCAAAAATTGAGAACCTCTGATTTAGTGTCACCTCAAGGAAAACAACAACGATATACATTTAAAATGTGATGCGACATTTGATATATGTGAATAAAATGAAACAAAATCATAATATGTATTTTTTTCCTAGAAGATTTGGAAATAACTGTTTTCGTAAAGCATGTTATCTAAAAACTTAATAGAGAAAAGGTTTTAAAATTTTATTCTGCCTATTTATACATACATGCTGGCTAGTATGAAAGATAGCTTTCAATATTTCATCGACATTTCATGGAATTTACAGATAGATCTGATTACAAACAGACGGCAAGATAGACGTACTCAGATGTACCTTAGATAACATGGATATAAGAACACGAACACCCAAACCCAGTGCAAGATCCAAAATAAGTCGTTTCGAAATCAACCCAGCTGAGAATCAAACCTCGGACCCTGAACCTAGCAGATGCTTTTCAAAATCCGCCATAAAGCATAATTTGTGTTTCGGTTGGAGTGGTGCGATTTGAAGCTACACTTTGAAACGAGGCGATCATCTTAGTCCTCAGAAATAGGAACGTATCTACGTTTGAGCTCAAATAGGAATTTAATCATGTTTGTGATTGTACGTGGATGCGAGTACTTAACATCAAGTCGTCATGCTCGTTTGCTACTCTTCTCACATAAAAAGACCGAGAAACAATAATCCATGTGATACGTAAAATTAATAATATATTTTAGAACAAATATTAAACACAAGGCCACTGCTATTTTCAGACGCAAAACCTTACACGTGTCTCGTGAAAGGTACAACAAGAAATATCCTTCGTACTGACAACAGGACCTTGTCTTCGAATATTATTAGATAGAATAAAAGCCTAAACGTTTTCAGGATAATTTTAACGACCTTTCAAGACCCGGGTATAGGTTTTGATTTTTATTCAAGGATGCTACATTTTTTATAAAATAAAAGTTATAAAAATCGGGTTAAACAGGCGCTTGCCACCATTGATATCCCTTCGGTTTTAGAACCAGTGAGGATAGTACGTGATGATGGCAAGCGGCCGGATAGCCTGACACTAATTCCTTGGGAACGGGGGAGGGTCCTCGTATGGGATGCAACATGCGTCGATACGTTGGGCCCTTCTCACCTCTTCTGAATGGTCTCGAGGACTGGAGCTGCGGCGGAGACTGCAGAAGAAGCCAAAAAGCTTTAATATATCTCAATAAGCAGTGATTAAGTATTTGTTCCGTTTGGCTTTGAAACTTGGCCCGTGGGGCGACCAAAAATGTTTTCAAACTAATAGTACCACGTATGATCGACGCCGCCGGTGACAAGAGGGCTGGTTCATATCTCGCTCAGAAAAATTTGATCGCTATTCAACATGGGAATGAATCTAGTGTTCTCATAATGATGCCGCGTGATCACGGACTCCCTTTAGGTTGTTTAGGTTAAGCTTTTTTTATTGTGAGTTTTAAGATTTTCATCATTGTAAATATATAAATAAATAGTATATTAAATAAAAGTTAAATCGAGCATGCTGGCCATACTGTCGCCTCGAATATCGATCCTAAATAGTTTTGATGTCTTAACAAAGTTTTACTATAGATTTTTTTTATAAACATTGCTTAGTGAAAAGGCGAACAGACCACCTGACGGAAAGCAGTGTCCGTTTGCAACCCCAGAGGAGTCGCCGCATCGCCGGATTTGAAGAAAATCATGCTCTGCACAAACCAGCTCTATTGATAAACCCAGTATCATATCATTCTAGAAACAGAAAGCCCTTGCCACACCCTATAACCTGGACACAGTACCCACAGTTCTTTTTATGTAATAGAGATGTCAAACGAGCATGCAGTCCACCTGACGGGAAGAAGTCAATATTGCACACAGTCGATCGCAAATACGGTTCGTATTCTTACAGTTAAGATGGCCGCCTCACATGTAAGTGAGAATAATAACGCAAGAATTATTTCATACCAAATGGGTGTGATCGTGTTAATTCCCACTTGATTCATACAGACTTTACTACGTTAACAATATTATATATCGCCGACAACCATACCGGCCGGAGAGGTACCACTGTGGTACTCATTATTACATCATAATCGCCGTAAAACAATTGTTTTTGGATGAAGATGTGTGGATGCCGGGTACATTTATAAGATGACATCAGTTCTCAGGACTAGTAACTAGATACGTTGCGTGCGACCTGAGATAACCTTCCAGACCTATATGAGGTTGGACGTGGATGTCCATGAATCCAGAAACCCCTGAAAAATACATATTCTTCCACGTTTAAAACATAGGAATACAAACGATGATAACATAATAATTATTCTTGTTTTCACCATATTGATCCCTAATCAATAGGCAGTGAGCTGTCGGAGTCTGCGTTCCTATAGCAACGGTATTCGCAAGTTTCTCAGGGACGCTTCCCACTCGGATTGAGGGATGGGTAGCCTGCCCTCTTTGTATCTAGACTCATGATTTTGGCAAAACACGTATTTACGCTTTGACGACTTTAAATAAGACATTGATAAGAGATATAGGAAAATACCTTTGATTTTCTTACGTCGACAACAAATTATGACATGAAGGCACCATTGCGAGATGTAAAAAGTAAAAACGGTATCAGTTTGACAATTAAAACTTATAATTTTAAAAAATACAAAATAATTTATAATTAGTCTATTATTTCACTTTAAATTGCTTTCATTATAATTAGTTTTACAGTATTTCATGTTTAATCCATTATTATTGTAAATAACCGCCCTCATAATCCGCAGTAAAGCATTACTTGTTTGGGTTGGAGAGGTGCGGGTGCCGGCTACACTTTCTAACGAGGCGACCATCTTAGTCCTCAGGAGTAGCAACGTTCGAGCTCAGATAGGATTTCAGACGTGTTTGTTGATGTAGGTGGATGTCTATTGGCTGCGACTACTCAACATCGAGTGATTTGCATGCTCGTTTGTTACTCTTCTCACATAAAAAAAATTAATGTAATTGTATTTTGTAAAGTTTGTCAATTAAAATAAAATGGTCTATGATCGCACCGATTACGGAAAAAGTAACAGTTGAAAACATAGAAATAACTGAAACGTAATTGGAATTAGCAACATATCGTAGTAGGCGGTGGCGGCAGATTTTTTTTTATTTATTACATATTTGAGTGATCACCGATGATCATCTCACCCACGATACGGTAGCTGACGTTCACTTATATTCATGATACACATTTGTAAAGCATTTTAACACTTTCCCTGCGACGAGTGTTGTAACACTGCTGTGTATTGGACGGCGCAACGCTTGCGACTTGTACGCCTGTAATGTACAAATCTATGTGGATTACGGGCGACCAAAAGTGTTGTGGTTACGTCGGCGCTACAAGATTGGGGGCGGACATTACATCTATGTATTCGTACATGATATACAGATGCTAATATTACAACATTTCATTTAATTGTCGGCGCATCTTCATTCTAGAGAAATAAGCTCCAGTTTAGTGCCGCCTCCCGCAACGCTGACCCGATCTAATATATGTGCGCCGTAATCAAACCTATGAAACTCAATTTGTAGAAGGTCATTGATAAGATTCCATTTATCCCTTGCTAATAGTACAATCAAATTGTTAAATAAACAGAAAATTATTTTCCTGTTAACTTGTTGCTATTTCACACAAAATCCTTTGTTGATCAGTGTTTTGGAAATTTCCACTAGCTATTCGACTTTTGATAAAGAAGTTTTTACAGTAGCAAAAGATTTTTACTTCGTTCAGTATTAATACGGTGTTCAAAGATAAAATTTTGTTGGTTCGAAAACAAGCTAGTAGTAGTTAGTAAATTGAGAAAAGTTATATTGTTTGATCAGGAAGTTACCTCCATTATTTTAAAGGTGGGGAGCTATAATTCGATCGAGGAGGTCCCACCGCCGGCCTGATAATCCACCGTAAAGCATTACTTGTGTTTCGTTTGGAGAGGTGCGGATGTGTCTATGGGCTGCGACTACCTAACACCAGGTGGTTTACATGCTCGTTTGCTACGCTTCTCACACAAAAAAATCAACTATGAAGTGATTCTTGCGTTTCAGTATAATGGTGTGGTTGCCGCCTTACATGTAAATCGACCATTTCAGTCTTTAGGAATAACCAACTCATCTGTTATAAGGATTAGTGGTGGTTGTGTGTAAAGAAAAATAACACAAACATATGAATTTAAATTCACATCATCGCGGAAGTTACACTTCCTAGTTGAGCTGTGACCACAAGCCATGGTTCGAAATATCGGCAATTTAATTTTTTTTATCATGAGTGTCCATTACGTAGTAAAATAGAAAAACAGAACATACTTACTTAGATATTCATATTAAAAACAATATAATTTGGGGATTTCATTATAGGCCTCTTCTCTGGAAAAGCGACATCTTACCCGGATATACATATTATCTTATGCCGGATACACATTATTGGAGGCGACCATCTTAGTCCTCAAGAGTAAGAACGCATTCGCGTCCATCCTTAAATAGA
>DWON01004501.1:0-16155 GCA_018251015.1 Phocides pigmalion okeechobee | reverse complement strand
TGTGGTTGTCTATGGGCTGTAGTGACCACTTAACATCAGGTGGCCTGCATGCCCATTTCTTACTCTTTCACAATAAACAAAAACAAAAAGAGTATGAAAGCCGCTGACGTGAAATAGTCGCTGCCAGCCATATACATACCTACATCCACATACCAGCTCAAACATACCTAAATCCTACTTGAGTTTGTACGTAAATGCGTTGCTCATAAGGACTTAGATGGTTGCCTCGTTTCTAAGCGTCTTTTTATTATTGATTTGTTCGAAATATATATTTTATTTCAAAGCTACTAATTACATGGTTACGAAATTCTAAATCAATCGGGATGTATAGAGACAGCGCGTCGCGTCGACCTCCGCCATTAAACAGCAGACTCTTAATTAATTCAGTTACGGCGCGTCGATTCGCAGTCTAGTTTCCTACTTTTAAGTATTTTCCTCTAAATACCTATCCTATTTTCGTGCATAATTGTTTAAGTTTCACAGAAAATTGCACTTTTATATTATTTATTATTATTTTTTATGTGAGAAGAGTAATAAACGAGCATGGAAACCACCTGATGCTAAGTAGTCGCCCATAGACATCCACGTACAACCACAAACACAACCAAAACCCTATCTGAACTCGAACATAGATACTTTGCTAAGAGGAATCCTGAGGACTAAGATGGTGGCCTCGCATCGAACCATACCTCTCCAACCGAAACACAGGTAATGCTTTACGGCGGATTATGAAAATGGCGGTGATACCTCGGGTAGGTTCGAACTATAGTTCTCCCACTTTTCAGTTATTAGTTGATAACGACTACGCTTGCAAGCGAGTTTACCATTTTAGACCTCAAGAGTAGCAACGCGTCTACATGCATATGGCCTCCATGCTCATTTCTTCCTTTTTTATAAAATAATAAAAGGTAAAAAGGCTACTGAGGAACAATTGAACGACGGCTATGAAGATAGGAATCGTACCTTTTCACTAAAACAATATCTTTACCGCCTATCCAGTGCTGCCATCTGTGCTCCTGCTCTTGAAACTTTCATAATAAGACATAGAATATACTCAATAATTGTACATTAATGCAAATAATCTTAAAATAAATTAAAGATATAATAATTTATTAGACTAAATGATCTGCGTTCTCATTGTTCCCACGAAAACAACCTCGTGGTAAAAAAAATAAAATTTATCTATTTAAAATTTAACACTAAATTATGTTTTTATTTGAATCTTAAAAATCGTCTGCTAATAGGAAA
Organism: Phocides pigmalion okeechobee; assembly: GCA_018251015.1. Lineage (NCBI taxonomy): Eukaryota > Metazoa > Arthropoda > Insecta > Lepidoptera > Hesperiidae > Phocides > Phocides pigmalion. Next base: position 14,907 of record DWON01004501.1, on the reverse strand, counting down.
AGTCTAATAAGATAACAATTAATTTTAATAATTCATAATTTAAGATAGACACATTTTTTAAAAATTTCACATTTTTAAAATCGAGTATTGTATAAGTATATTTTTTTTATGGAGTGTATATATCATAAATGATTTTTAAGCAGACTAGGATTGGTGACTTTTCCAGGGCACAAATTTGCGATAATAACTCAAATTCGGCTTAAACTGTACTTAGTAACTTTTACCTGTCATTCGACGGTAAAATGGGTTTTGTAGTAGCCTTGTTTGACTTGTGTTATTCAGAGAAAAAGTTTAGAACGAAGTTGCACCAATTAGAATTAAAGAACAGAAACGTAGAGCGCAAACAGAGTTAAGTGTTTGACACAACATCGCGGAGCTTACACCGACGAGCTTTTAAAACTAGTTTCGAGCACAGTTTTCGCGAAAAAATATAATTACAGCTGTCTTTTTTATGAAGAATGTATGAGCAACATGCTGAAAAAAGGCAACAATTTTATTTTATTTTTTTAACCAATCGTGTTCATAAGGGCGTTTGGAAGTTTGGATGGGTGCCCATCAGTGGTAAAGATTTATATGTTTTTTCGTGCAGAGAGTACGTTATGCAAGCGGCTGCAGTCGATAAACCTTATCTTAACTTATCTTAACAAACAACCTACCTATAAAATAAGTTACCAATAACTTGGCCACAATCCGTATATTAATACGTAAGGCAGAGCAGCATGATAGTTTCAAGCCTAGGAGGCATAAAACATACATTCCATATTTTTAGGAAAACTGTATTTAAAGGTGTGAGAACTATAGTTCGAAAGCATTACTTGTGTGTCGGTTGGAGAGGTCTAGGTGCCCGGTACACTTTGAAATGAGGCGACAATCTTAGTCCTCAGGAGTAGCTCGTTACTCTTCTCACATAAATAAAAAAAAATTGTGCCCAGCAATGGCACAGGGTTATTATAGCCTAGATGGATAAAATTCTGACTCATTTTGACTCTCACGTCAACCGGTTTTTGAAAATTGTTTTCATATTCCAAAATTATTATCATTTACTTTTAAAGTAAAGGAAATATTATTATAACGCTGCATGCCTGACCCTTCATCATTATGTTATTCATAAGAATGTGATTCTCACTTGGCCATTTTAATGTAGTGTATATGTATTTTGATTTAAAAATTTAAATAAAAAAACCTATCTATCATAAAATGGAAATTTAATTGTAACATTTAAGCTTTTATATTTGTTGCGGAAAAACTGCGAGAAAACACCGACGCGCGGTGAAAAATTAAATTGTTATGTAAAATTTTAGCCACATCCGAAAATTCTGTATGAATACGCCTGAAGGATAAGCCATAAAGTTGTTCAGAGTCCGCGGGAAAATTTCCCGAAACTACTGTGGGATAAAATTCATAACGGCCCAGCAGTTTGGCTCACCCACCTGTCTCGTGATACTTCGGAATTTTTAAATTAAATTCTGAATACCGCCGAGTCGACAAAGTTGCGAATTCTTAAAATTCGGTATCGTAATTAATCTTTCGTTTTAATAAACAACCAAAGACAAAGAAAGTAAAGTGGGCCGCTTATTCCTTATTAATGGGAGGGATGACGTTAAACCTTGTAATTAATGCAGGTGCTCGTATTAGAGCTAACCTTCCGAGAACCTTCGACAATTATCGGAAATACGCTTTTTGGTACGCGTCACGTAAATTGTTATGCTTAAAACACTATCACAAACATTTTAAGTGAAGATGGTGCGTATTAGAATTAATTACCATTTAATTTAAAGACGAAATAAAACACCATGAGAAAGCCTGTGTTTATGATCGTTTTTGGTTGTTAAACAAAGTGGTTTTTCAAGATAAAGTTTGCAAGGTGATAGAACCGGTACTTTTAATACTCATTTCTAGCCTAAAGCATTTTTTTACTTTTCAGTATAAAGATATGCTAATCATTTTTATTACCACCAAGGCGATCTACTTATCCACCAAGATTAGACATTCTACTCACAACTAATTGGTACCCAGTTCGTATTTAGCCGGCATGGTGGATTTTGGGCCAAATACTTCTTATTTTAAAAAACCTCGAGAGACCCAGGGGGATGGTAAATTGATGTCGATGAAATCATTAAAGATTTATTTAATGAATGGATTCTAATGGAATAATATGCACCGAGTATATATAAAGATAACAAGAAATAACTAACGTAAGAAAATATTATATTTCCTCTCTCTATTTTATACTCACTAAGTATATTATTAAATTAACTAAATAAGTTTATATTCTCTACAAATCTTAAGCTGAATAAATTACAAAAATAAATCTGAATAATTTATTTTGTATTAAGATTTCAATTTCATTAAAATGTATTGCAATTATTAGGATGATTACTTAAATAAGAGTATTAATTTCATAAGAACTTACTAAATAAAAAACAAGTTTTATTGTTAGTTATATTAATTGTGCTCAAGTGCAGTAATAATTTTTTTAATCGCTTAAGTAATATAGAGGTAAATTAAATACGTCTAAAAGAATTTTCAGTACAAAGTACTGGAAAACTTTCTTTAGTTTTCCTGCACTTAGTATCCGAATACAAAAGCTATACGATGAAAGCTGTGATGTAAGTGTAACCTACATCGTGTAATCTAAGCGGGCAATCAGAAATCATGGCATCGCACTCTTCCGGTAAGCATTGTCGTTAGCAAGTGTGTAACTGACCCTCACATCAGTCCGTGGCGACGTCAGCGGGGTAGGACACCAAACGCACTTCTGGAGTATGTTATTGATTTTCACCGCCCGGTAGGCGGGGCCAAACCTGTGCGAAAGGGATCACGCGATTGCCCCTCATTAAATCAGAAGAGAAGGCTCTATTTCTCTCAGTTCAGCTCTAATTAAGGACGTACCCATTAACCAACTATTTAAAATAGGTAAGTCTAGAGAAAAACAGTCTGCGAGAGCTATTATAGTCGACTGAAACACTCCAAGTTGTACTGTTTACATTTATGCTGTTGGAAATCTTTGAAAACGTAGTTTTCTTCCATTAAACTTTCATCGCACAACTTTTAATAACCAATATAACATCGGCTATAGATTTTAAACTTTCTACGAAGAACTTAAGTAGATGCTTTATAACCTGTGGTCACATTTTACTATCATAAAAACTTAAAACTAGTAAAAAAGTATATGAAATATTCAAATGTTAATATAATTGCAAATACGCATATCGCAATATACTTAGGGAAAAAACAAAAATTCATGGGGATTTTCATTAATTACTTCTTCAAACAAAAATTTTTTTTTTATTTATTTTTTTTTTTTTTATTTCGACAAAGTAAGTAGTGCAAAAAAATTTAAACATTTTTTAACAACAAATCATTAAAAATATTCAATCACTGTTCGACTTCTAATCATGAGTCTCATCTCATAATGAAGAATCAACCACGATGACCAAGTGCGAATTGGTAGACGTCATACATAGATCTTCGACAATTTCATGAAGAAATCTCAGGCATGCAAATTTTCATTAACTGTTAATGCATCTGATAAAAAAAATTGTGTGCCATGTATTCGAACCCACTAGCTTATCTATTATTGGTTAAAGACACATCTATTTGTTCATAAATATCTTCGGTATCAATGACTACGATACGATACAAGGTTTAACAAGACTTTTCAATACAATCAATAGGTTCTCTATTTATGTCTTGGACAGGCTCAAGTTATATGTTTTCCTATTATACATATAAAAATAAACTCTCAAGAATCTCTTCAAAGAATATTGAACGCCTATAAGTTAAGTTACGACGATATGAACCAGGTCTTTTGTGTGACTAAACGCTGCACCTCAGAAAACCAAGTTTTAGAAGAATGCGTTTAAAGGTTGTTAAATTTGAGTCTGAAACTTTGAACGCTAGCAAAATGCAATAACTTAAGTTACCGCGTTTCGGTATGAAAAGTTTGAACTTTTAAAGTTATGCTTTGTACTATTACTATTAAAATTTGTACAACCTTAAACATTATAGCTAAGATATATTTTTAATTTAATTATGGGTACGAACTCATTCATTTTACGGTAAAGTGATAATTAAAGTTGCATTATTCTGTCACTAATAAATGGATATCAACTGCTTATACACTACGTAATCCATTATGAAGACCGTATTCACACGACCCAAGTGCAATATTAATCGGTTTGACACGCTATGTTCCGGGTTCAAATCCAAACTAGACATATAAATGATTACATTAGTGTTAGTGTATTCCTCTATATAGGTGCCGATGGCATCACATCCCAGGGAATCCTAATGTATGGCTATAAATATAGAAAACGTAAATATCATTCATTTTTAATTATACCACATTACTTAATTTTATCCACTTCTACATCTTCCAAATAGATAAATAATAAAAATAGATTCCAAATACAGAGTTACAATATAACGAAATATAAAATCATATGGCGACAAAACGATACGAAAACACAATTTAACGCGTTTCGTTGTATACTTCCTCAAATTAACCCCATAAAGTGTGAAATTTTAACTCGTATTGGACTCGTAAAACATTGTAAACTTGAGAGGGAAAAATTGTTCTGTACCAATGACATTTTCCAACAGAGTTCAAAGGGTCACGGCTGTCGGGTACGTAATCGGGACGCCGGGCGATCGTGGCGCGAATAACAATACTCCTGTTTAGAATCCCGACTCTAAATCTGCATAACAGTATGTACGTACACACGATAACAGACTAGAGTGATTTTTATACAAGCGACTTGATAAAAGGACATCTGTTACTTAGTTCGGGACGGGAACTTCTCTTTGCAGTGAACGTGAAGAATGTACAGGAAAAGCGTGAAATACAAGTCTAATACACTAAGGGGTTCTGGGTTCGATACTAAATAAATGAATTGATTAATGATTTACAAACAAAAACGCATCTAGAATTTAGAAATTTTAAATATATAAATGAAAAGTAATTAACTTGTATTTAGTGTAAGTTTTAGATGTTGAAGGAAAATGGCGGTCATTTATTCAGCCATTGCCCTTGAAAGTCACCGATATGACTGTCTTTAGAAATCTTAAATATAGAAAGGAAAAGTAATTAACGTGTATTTAGTGTGACTTTCAGATGTTCCAGGAAAATCACACTCATTGCCCGTGGTAGTTCAATGCTGACATACGAGTATGCTTCTCCTAGAAATGGAGATTTACAACAATCACAACACGAAATTGCGTATTTATTAGCGTGTGTGTATGCGTGTTTATTTGTGCGCGCGCGTATATAACTTTGTATAGTTAAGTAACCTACAGGAAGAGTTTACTGCTCAATTCTAAGTTTCTTAGTCGCTTTCCATATATCCGCAAGAAGAAACTCCATTCAAAGTCTAGAGAGTTTAAGTGACCATTTATATATATTATGTGACCTGGCCGGAACTTACGAAGTGATTAAAAGAAACTTAAGTTTACTTACTACAATATTGACAAGACGTAAGTACTCGGTACCTAACCAGCTGTTTTAAACTGCTGTAGTAAGTCATAAAGTAGACTTAATATTCTGTTTACCACAGACAAGGAGAATTTTAATGCCTTCTCGGCAACTTGGGAACTGTTCCGTCTTTCTTTTTGCATTAGGTGGGTACTGGCGCTTGATTTAATACTAAAAATATAAATTGTGACATCTACAATGTCATTATTTATAACAAGAAAATTCAAAACATTTTTATTTGTGAATGAAGTAGCTGTCAATCTCCAAAAATGCCGAACAGATTTACATAAAACTTAGATAAGAAGCAAACAACGAAATAAAATCTGCGTAAAAAAAGACAAAACACAGAGAAATAGATTTTAAATTGATAAGACTCCTCTTTTTGCATCGGAAGTAAAAAAAATCACAACTAATCCCTTCTTCAATCAGTGATTGCAATAAGTAATCGTGGAAAGTATTCAAATTAACTCTCGAACAGATTTTTCTTAACCTAATGGTTTTAGATTGGAATTTCAGGGATAAAAATGGGAAACCGAACATCAACGGTACTAAAATTCGATAGTAACTTTCATCGGAATGGCTTCCTTAGATTTTAATACGTACAATTAGGTACCGAGTGCCGACTGCAAAATTCGCGATATTGCCCTCAAAGATTTTATCGAACCCTTACAATTTTCAATTTGGTTTCGGTCGAACAATAACAATTTGAACGTGAAAGAGGCCTATTTGGGGAAAAAGTAAAAAGCGGTCAGCTCAATCAAGACTTTCAAGCGCAGAAACATAAATGAAGTCATTAATTATCCGCGATCCCAGTTATTTTTCCCTCCTGACCGCCCTCTGCCACCCGCGTACCGACCGCCTTTAGACACACGCCATACTACTGGCGACTAAGCTAAAGATTGTTAAATTGGAAATGGTAGAGTTCTTTTACACAATTGAATCATGCGGTTATAGATTCAAAATTGTACAATATTTACACACATGTGATACATGCGATTTCAGATTCGTTGCAACTTGTGCGAACTAACCTTATGAGAAACAACGCATCTGTCAACGAGTAAAAGTGGAATTCCTGTTCTCTAAGAATTTGGTTACACATGGGAGACGTGACGATACTCATCCATAGGGGATGGCAAAGATCTGTTCCTATCAAATTAAATGCTCTTTTGCTATTTAGATAAAAAACAGACACGTAAATGACATTATGCATGTATACAACACATTCTAAAATGTGTTTTCTTTCATCAAGCTCTGCATATCAACACTAGTTAACACTAAGAATCTAACAACATATTTTGCACGGGTACGGGAAATTCATACCACGGACCACACGCAAATCAGACCTTTATTTTTTTGGTTATTTCACTTTATTTTTTTTAATTCATGTTATCTTATTTCATATCATTAAAGTGTCTTATGTAAATTAAAATTAGTGCTTCACCTAATATATTACATTAATACTTCATAAATCAGTAGGTTTTGTTTGCCTGAAAATATTAACACAATTATTAGCAAACCTATGGTCCAAACAGTGTTACATTGTAGAAGCGTTCTTTAAAAAATATTTTTTTTTATATAAGAATGTCTCGCGTGCTGCTTTAAACCCTCGTCGTAGCATCACGTTCTGCACGCATATATCTCACTTTACCGCAACGTATTTTTAATACCCAATATAAAGGATTCATTGCGGGCGCAATCCATGCAAACCAATCTCATGTTTGTAAACAAATCCACATTAATAAAAACCTTAATTCTCACAAATACTTTTTGATTTTTGTGTAAGTTTAATGAATAACAATGTACATATAAGCATAAGTTACGCATTCATATGCTAATAACAGACTTTTGTCTAAATTACCTATTTTTATCGCATCTAACTATAAAACAGACCACCGCCTTAGAGTGCTTATTTTCATTTTTCCATTTATTTGTTGAAAGTTAATATAGATAGAATATTTTTAAAAAAGCCGTCATAAATACCTCAACAATTTAGTAGCAAGTTTTCAGCGCCAAACAAGATTAGCTGTCTCCCATATAATATTTCCTGCTTTAATATACATATTTTAATAGAATAATAAACAATATTGTCTACGTTAAAAGCCAAAGTACCAGAGATTAAAAATAAAATTGGATATAATAAATAAATTTTGAAGGTGGGAGAACTATAGTTCGACTGGGGAGATACCACCGCCGCCCTCATAATCCTCCGTAAAGCATTACTTGTGCTTCGGTTGGAGAGGTGTAGTTGTTGATTACACCTTGACACGAGGCGACCATCTTAGCCCTCAGGAATAGCAACGCATCTACGTTCAAGCTCAGATAGGATTTCAGTCATGATTGTGGTTGTGAGTGGATGCCTTGGTCTGATTTGAAGACTATGTTAAGGTAGAGTCAGTTTATTGAAACGTAACTTAGAGGTATCAACGAATGTATTATAGTCCAATATAAATTGTTTACATGCACATAAACATATATAAGAGACAGCTGCGTACTCCTTACTTCTGTTACATACAAATAGTAGTAATGGAATATGTTGAAGAAGATCTCTCCTTTAAAATTTCCTGTTATTCCAGGGTTAGAAGAAAGGACATTACAAAAATAAATATAGTGCGTCGTCGTTTACGTAGACAAAACAAGAGTGTTGATGGTAAAAATAGCCATAATGTTTTTAGCATATAGTAAAAAATAAATTCTTTATTTCTCTGAACGCGATTTGAAAAACTATTAGACGGATTTTCATGGGGATCTAACCAATTGATAGGGTTTTCTACAAGGAAAATTTTGTTCCAAATTGAAATTGGTTTTGTGTAAATTAGTCGATCAATATCGATAAGTACGCATAAAATCTGAAACAATACATGCATCTGCGAATTCTCCATTATATTGACTCGTGCAGAACGTAAATACTAATATGTATGATATGTCTGTACCATATTTTTAAAATGTTTATCAAATATTTTACTATGACGATGTTATTTTTAGTCAAATTATTTATACAAACACCATATTTTCTAGATACATACTCGAAATATGTTTGATCGGAAAGGTACCACATCCCCATAATCCGCCCTATAGTTCCTATGTTTCGGTTGCCGGCTACACTCAGAAGTAAGACGTCCATCTCACTCCTCAGGTGTGTCAACGTACTACGTACAATCTCAGATGGCACTTCACTCCATTTTGAAATTGTATGTAGTTATATAGACTTCATATAACCTCAAATCCATGGGGACTGAAGCGACTACTTAAAGATCAAAGGGGCCTGCATACCAGCTTGCTACTCTTCTTACATATAAAAAAAAATCATAACCGAATCTTCCATTGTCTTTAAGAACGGTTACGTATTTTCGACGCGAAAACCAAAAGGGTCGAACGTCACCTAGTGAGGCGTATAACTGGGAAGATTGACGCGGTGCATTGTTTACCAAAACAATGGCCGACCTCTGTGGAGTCATTAACCCACGTCGCTCTCGAGTCTGGCTTCAATCTTACCTCGAAACGTTTATGTGAGTTATGCAACTGGTTGTACATTCGTAGATTAGTGGGTTTTACTTGTAGAAATCAGATGTTTGGTTGTGTATGCGAAGACTGTAGTAATCTGTAAGTATATTCGCTGGACGCTGATATAAATCAATACAGGTTTATCGAAAAATTTGTGAGTATTAATCCATATTTGTCGTAATCAATACATTATTTATGTATTTATTTATTCTATTCTACATGAATTTATAATAAAACCCTGCGAGAGTGGACATTGAATATATTTTAGTTAAATTTACTAATTTGTATAGTTATTATTATCCGTTCTTATTCACAATTTAATTATTTATTTTATTTAATAACCTTTACACCGATGAAATATCTTTGAAATAGCTTCTTATATAGGTTGCTTTATCTACGGGGTTGTGTACAACTTTTCCAATTATAACACAACAATATTTGTGAAATAGTACTTTAAAAGGCAAATGAGACGAATATAACATAACATGAGATGCAAGTTCGTTAGGAGAGCCTTCCGCGAACGTTGGGTGTCTTCAATAAGTGGGAAACCTATTAAGCTCGAAAAGCTGTAGCTCACAAAATAGACCCATATAGTGTTAGTAACAATTTTGTGGGAATTGAAGTTAACCATTAATAATACACGCACAAAAATACAAACTTAAAACAGCAACTTCACCCTGATCTAGTAAGGTTCTAGTTGGGTCTAAAAACATTAAAATCATATTGTTGTGAAGTCCATTGTAATTTCGTTAAATTTATCATGCGTGCGTTATTATTGTGGGTAAATTTTATAACTGGGAGCATTGCTAATTCTATTGGTCTGTAGAAACAGTATAATTTTACGACTCCGCAAAACACGCGAAGAATCTCACGTCGCTATAAAACTGAACAACTTGAGTCACTGCTAACAAGTGAGCGATAGGCGATGAACATTACATTGCAAACCTGAGAAAAAAATGTGAGTCGATCCATGCTGTCCTATCCCTTAAAAAATATTAGGAGTGCCATCAAGCCTCCCTGTAATGTGCCTAATAGATATCGTACTAGAGCATACGACTTACATTTATCCAGAGACGCGTGTATGTACCTACAAGCTCAGACGTAGACTATCGAAGAATTTTAACAGAAAATCTGACATAATTATGTTTTACTACGATGAGCATGAGAAAAAAGGCGATAAACATAAATATGAAACATACATATATTTGAAAATATACACTTCCAAATCTTCGAGGAGAAATTTGTCTATGATATAACAACGAACTACTTCTTAAGACTAATTTAATATGTTCATGTATTAATCTCACTGCATGTAAACTTAATAAAGCCGAATTCTTTCTAACACTACACTGCTCCATCATCAGACCTTGATCAGTGTTACTTTCTATATAACCATTTTCTCGTCGTTTGTTTCGAGTATAAACACCATTGAACATCAAAAAGCTCACCGTAGAGGGTATAACCTTGGCAACATTCCCAAGCTGTAGTTTCCCCATAAAGCAGTTTAAAAATAACTTCCAGAACTGTATAGATAGCGCACACCACCGTGGTTAAACCATTGTGCCAAATGTTTCATCAAATCGGTTCTAAATCGTTTTATAATTACTTAATAATTTTATAATTATATGAATTGAAAACTTTTGTAGTATTTACTGGAAATGAAGACAGAATCTTTGCTCAGAATTTATAATTCATTATATGCATATAATTAATGAGAAATAATTACCTTCCTGCCTAAAGTTATTAATAATGTTGTAACCTAATCTAACCCGCTACTGGATCTAAAATAAATGTTTCTCTTTATAAAATGAATATCTAGGTTTAAAATTGACGATTCAGATTACTTATTATGATTTAAGTAGGTAGATTGATGATTCCTCCGAGGAAGTACAACATCGTTGTCAAACTGTTACCCCTGAAGCAATTTTCTGATTCGGACAACTGCGGCGTCTATTTTAGCGCTCAAAAGTAACAACGCATAAATGGTGGATAAGTGTTCAGTTTTATTTAAGAAGGAATGTAGACCTATATGACCACTTAACATGAAGTGGCTCACAAACTCGTTTGCTACTTCATGGTAAGACAAATCCACTAGACGTTTTACTTCATCAACAGTTAAGGACGTAAAATCATTTCTTTATTTAAAACTTCAACCATGACTTAATTTCAAGCTATATTGAGACAATGGGGCAGTAAATCTACATGAGCTGGGGCCATTTCAAAATTCCTTCGGACACTTAGATAATAATCCTCATTCTGTTTTAAACTCGCCTAAAAATATTGCCTAAAGAATAGCTTGCGGAAATCAATTAGGCAAGTATAAAATGTTATTTAACTGAGACAGTATAGAGAATTTTATGATAGAAATTTGGCAGTTATAATTTTTCGTCAAACGCAAATCTTTTACGAAACTGAGTAAAACTAATATAATAATATATATAAATCATTTCGCTTTATGTTCGTAGGTATAAAAATAGACTCGTTAGTTATACTGAACTCCTAACAAAATAACTATTTGTGCATGAATACGCTAATTTTGTAATATCACTAAGATGACGAGTGCGTTAAAGCCAAACAAAAGAAAATAGGATAAAAAAATAGAACGCATGTAAGTTCGAGGCCAAAAAATCTGTATCGTAAATAGTTAATTTATATGATATTTCAAAATAAAACGGACATTTATTAAATAGATCTAGTTCAAACAACTAAACAGATTTTATTTTATAGGATGTTGTAGAATTATTATTATTAGTGGTTAATTCTAACTCGCATGAATTTACTACGGCAATATAAATCTTCAAAAGCAGCAAAGCTTTGATAGTTTTCGTCAGCGTCATAATATACGTTGATTATGTTGTATATGATTTTAACACAAAAGTTAAATATAGCGGTTTATATCGAAAAACCAAGATCTAGTTCAAATGCAATAAAATAAAATTTGGAATTCGTTTTTAAGACCCTAAGTTCGGGTCGACCAAAACCAAATTGTTACTAACTTTTAGATTAGAATTGCACCTATTCAATCATCTTAAGACAACTTTACTATCACTAGACGTCAACATGCCCAGAACAGAATATTGAATACATGATATCATTATCCACATGGCTGGGATTCGAATCCGTTTGTGTAGCAGACCGGTATGGCGAAAACTGAGCCACGTGGCTCGTCAAATTAACAAAAATAAACAACCTTATTTTGAGGTAAACGAAAAATAAAGTAAGAGGGAGGTATTAAAGGGGGAAGTTAAAGTATTATTGATCGAGTGACAGGACAACGTGGAAATTGGCGACACGTGACATGGCTCCCGGTGCCCGGTGCCGGATGATGTCACGTTGCTAGCCACATCCGACTTGTGTCGATACCTCACTTTACACACTATCAATCCACAAATATTTGCAGAGAAATATGTTGTAAAGTAGCCTAGTGGTCTCATGCGGGATCATAGTTCGTATCTTTGGTGCCTTCGATTTTTCAAAGCAGATCTACGAGAAATCATTGAAAATGATCACTTGTTTAACGTCAAAAGAAGATATTATACCAAAGCGTTCTTTCTAAATATTTGCGCAGTCTACCAATCCGCAATTAGCCGCAATAGTGAACTATCACCAAGTCTTCATTCTAAGAAATAATCTTGACCAGATGCAAGCCAAAGATGAAATGATAATGATCATGACGATTTACAACCTCGGAGAATCTATTCAGTGGATATATAAATGGAGTGATATACAGGTACACCCATTTCTAGCGCATTTCCTTTCAATCTAGATTTCTAAAGAAGGATACCCTTGCGGGCTCTTTTATATATATATGAGAGGACCATTTCAGTATACAAGAGTAACGATAAATTTGTAATCGACATCAGAAGTCAGTAGGCGACAGTGACGATTTACTATCAGATGGACTGCAGGTGCCTTTACTTCTTTCCGTTCATAAAAATATGATAAATCACTTCAAACCATGTTTAAACTTTGACATTAGAAAATAGCACAATTGAACTTTCAAAGGCTTTACACAAAAATTGAAATTACGATTGGCGCCAGTACTGAGAGCTGGTTACCCTATAATGAAATCCTTTGATGGATAAAAGTCAAATTATTCAAATTTCCTTCAAAGATTGCTGACACTGATATTCCAGAACAGTTCAAAAGGTAACAAAATAAGAATTTATTAAGATTCACGATTATTTATCTTTTCAATACTCTGTTATCTCATTGAGACAATATCTTTTGGATTGTCAAAAAAATACATTTCTTAAACGCTTATAGATGCTTTGAAGGGCAAGGTACCTAAATAGTCTTTCACGTACACTGTAATAATTTTGAGTTATTTTACAGAAAAATACATGGAGTTCTCTAGCAGTAATATTACTTGATTTTCGAACATAGTTGAAATCCTTATATCAACTGAGTATCACTATGCACTTATAAATTAAAAACCAATCAATCATAATCATCATCCTGTTACTAACCCACTGCTGAGAACGTCTCTCCTTTCAGAATGAGACAAAGTAGGTCATAGTCCATCACGATGTTAAAGTGTGGATCAAAGTCTTCACACATAATTAAGAAGTTCATGGAAAACTTCCAGGCAACAGGTTTACTCGCGATATTTTCTTTCGCCATTATTGGCAATTCATTTTGAATACCATATAATGGCGAAATAAAATATCATAACTACAAACATCAGAGTACAGGTACATAAATTATACTCCCAGATTCCCCATGTTAAAAGCCTGATTGTCATCAATAGCATATCACAGTTTGTATCCAAAATCTATACAAATAATAAAATAGTTACTAATAACTTTCTGTATGGGGTAGATATAAAATAAATGACTATTTTCAAGAAAATGGATGACTATTATCAGGGTCCTTTATCAACGAAGTAGAAGCCATAATAATAGTTGTTACAGTTTTTGTCTCTTTGTGTGTGCGTTTGCGCAAATCTCAAAGGTCTTAACCGATTTCAGTGTGATTTTCTATTACACTGCAGTATGCGTCACTTAATATTTACTGTTTGTTGCATTTTAACCAGTTTATAAACAAATATTATGTCAATAAAAAAAATACCAGTGTAATTACTTTAGAACTTATTGCTGTTAGAAGCTGGAAAAAATCTAAAATAGAAGCTCACGGAAACGAATGATTATAAACCAGTATCATTACGGAATTTACACTAATATTATTGCATTTTATTATGTACCGGATATTCACTATATTTCGAACAAGTAGCCGGCTCGTGATCACGGCTAAACGGAATCAAAGTCGCAGAAAGCAGCTAGTACGTACTAAATCCATCATAAATCCAAAATAGCTCTATAATTCCCTCACACAAGTCTCTTCATTTCCTACGTACGAGTATATTATATTTGTAGTTGTAAAAGCAATTCTAGGAGTGATTTGAGAGAACCTTGAATACAGCCGTTCGTTGCTCGCATGTGCACAATGTATCGGTGCACATGAGCATTGCGTCACGAGCTGAAAGCGATGTGCACTAAGGTTTCATAAACAGCTATGTAATATTCAGGTTACAATATAAACAAAACTATTTTTCTTTTCATGTCAGAACAGTAGCTAATGAGCGTGCAAGCCACTTGAGGTAAGTAGTCACTGCTAATGTATATCCACAACCCCCAAACAGGACTACAATCCTTTGTAAGATAGACTTATAGGTAGGATCTTTTGTGCATGTAGGTAGGATTTCCAGAAAGGAATCTGAGCTCGTAAATACTGCGTTGCTACTCCTAATGACTGGGATGTTGGCATCGCTTATAAGTGTAGTGGGTAACACCACCGCTTCAACCGAAATACAGTAGTTGCTGCACTGAGGATTTTTTTTTTATTATTGTGAATAATGAAACGGGCATGCAAGCCACCTAATGTTAAGTGGTCACTGCAGCCCATGGACAACCACGTCCAATCTCAAATAGAAC
>DWON01004500.1:0-16156 GCA_018251015.1 Phocides pigmalion okeechobee | reverse complement strand
CAGAATAATATTTAAACATAAAAAATACGTATACAGATTAATTTTAAACTTTGCACACGTATCAAGGACCGATGACAATGCACTAATATGGATAAATGAAAAATAAATAATAGTTAAAAAAACCTAAAAAAACAAATTTTTATAAAAGTATTTTTATATAACTATTATTTATTGTATAATTTAACCAAGCGAAAAGGCAGCCGGGCCATCTGACAGAAAAGCAGTCACCGGTGTCCATAGTCATTTTGAACACAAGAGAAGTCAGTTAAAAGAGTGATCTATTTTGAAGAGCCCCGTGTTCATGCCCCCATACCTCAGGAAGAACTTCTTAATCTTCGACGAGTGGTATGGTGGCGGGTGACTTAGGTCAAACCTGGAAAATACCTATGGCCCTCACAATCCACTGTTAAACAACTGACAAGTCTAGGAGAAATGCAGTTGCCTTCTGCACTTAGAAGCCAAACCACCATCTTTTTCCTCATGATTTACGACACATCTACGTACAAACTCATTTAAGACTTCAGTCTTGTTTGAGGTCGTATGTCGATGTCGATGTCCAAGAGCGAGCAGCGACTACTTAAGATGAAGTCGCTTCCATACAATAACATGCATCAATATTCGTCACAAATATCAATACAAAACATCTCCTTACTGAGATGAACCTGGAAAATCATTTCACACGAGAAAAACGTAAAAAATGAAAACACACGTAAACCAACAATACAACATTATTTGCAATAAAGTGATATTGGACGGTTTCCAACAAAATATTCCTGTTGCAAGATCTCCGGTGTTATGAAATTAGATGGGCCAGCGTGACTCATATCACCGGAGAACAAGACATTACCAGTAACGTAACGGATTACGATATTGGCACACGGGCTCTTGGATCTCATATTAACACTTTAAATGCGGCTCTCATATATTACATCGAGTCAGAATAGCGAGAGTCTGCACTAAACTGTGTAGCCACTAATAAGACGTAATGCCCGCCTTGAATCTTGTAGCCGATGTCAACACAGCACTTTTGTTAGCCCGTACTCCATACAGATTTGTACGTACATCGCAGGTGTGTGCAAGCCCAAGTGCGCTGCGCCGCGCAATGCACAACAATGTTGAACGCCGCAGAGACAATTCTAATCATAAGAATGATAGAACTTTTTGGCATTTTTCTACGAAAGCGATCAATGCCCTACCAATATCCATCAGTCTCTTGAGGTACCCTGCTGGAATTGGCCTCTTCCAACTGGCGCAACCCAGTCATCCATCCGCTTAAGATTTGCCGCTGGACATAGGGTAACGGTTCCAACCTCACTTGCTCTATTAATTTTAGTTAGAGATCGTAAATGACAGTTTAAAAGATATACGAGAAGTGAGTGTTGGAGTTTCCTTCGCTTCTCCAAAACTAAACGCCTTACGAGTCAGTGATATTTTATTGACGTTGAAAAAGACTTCTGTAAAGAGTTTACTTTGAATAAAATGTTTTGATTTCGTTTTAAGGAGAAACCTTAAGGGGATAAGGACATAAGAGGGAGAAAATGTTAAGATTACAATAATACTGTTCACAGAAATAAAAAGTTACGACAAAAACGTCCACTAAGTTTCCCAACCCACCTATTTCGGGAGCACAAGTAAAAAAGTAATAGCCAGATTTGTTTGCTAAATATAGGTTAATCATTGGTTCATGTTTACGGTTTTAGTTCACTTTTACGAGAGCCCGGCACCGGCGAAACCATCTGTGTTAAGATGAAAATTAATTGCCCTTTCGACTTTATTTACTTCACTTTTTGTATTTTCATGTCTTATGCTCGTTCTAATAGGTTTATTATAGCGTTCCGCGCGCCGAGTCCGCGAAACGTCTGGTACCAGTCTGATCGCCACTCACTAATAGTGTTGTATTTTCATTATATTACAATAGTGACAAAAGAGCTAGTTGCAATTGCTATACATGGAAATGTAGCCAGTGTTCTTGCATAACATTTTATAGGTCAGATGAGTAGCAAACGAACGCGCATCTGATGTTAAGTAGTCATTGCAGTTCATCAACACCCACATTTGACCTCAAATATATATAAAATGTTATGTAAGGTCGTACCTGCGTTACTGCTCTTGAGGACTAAGATAGGTACTTCGCTTGTAAGTGTACTCGGCAAGCCAATCTCCAAAAGTCGAAGCATTGTTTCACGGTGGATTATGAAATCAGGCTTAGTATCTCCCCAATGGACCTAAAGGACTACCACCTGGTAAATTGTAATTGATGAAATACTGTATCAAATAGGACTTTGCCCTTATTCAAAGTTCGACGTGGACATCCACCGACTGCAGCAACCACTTAAACCACGCCTAGTAGCCTGCACTCTCGGTTGCTATTCTCCTGACATAAAAAAGTACTACTTGCATCTCACTCACAGTTGCAAATCAAAATTTCATCAATTTACACATCATTTAAAGCATCCTGTCATCGATCCAACCACTTGTATATATCGAGTGGGTGCGAGCATTACGTCTCAATTACCAGACGCTCGAACCTCAGATACACTTGACACACACACACACACACACACACACTTGAGGATATAACAGCGAGCGATACACTTCGCGTTGTATCGGTCTTATCGCTAAATAGAGATAATTTTGGCATAACTGCCAAATATACAAATAGGAGGAGGTGAAGATACAGAGGTGAGGATCGACTGGAAAAGTATCACCGCTGATGTCCAGCCTAAAGTCATGTTTAGGTTTTGGTGATACAGTGACGGGAGCACACTTGAATGTAAGCCACCGCTTATTTTTCAGAGGAGTAAATTATTTGTAATAGAGTCCCGGGACTCCTATTCTGATGGAGTTACAGATGTCCATTGACGACACCGTCCTATTTTCATTAGATGACCATTTTTACAAACTATTATATATAAACATATTGCAGTTTCAATAATAATAAATACATATAAACTGAATTGATAACCTTTTTAAAATAATCAATTAATCGGTTAATTTGCTTAAACAAAAGAATAACTAAATCGCATTATACATTATCTCTATTCTACTTCTTATGTATTTCGTTATCGCATAACAAGATATATGTATATCATAGCTCAGCGGACGTTGTCCCGCTCTAAAAAAATCTACAAGTCATTTTATGCAGAAAGTATACCAGGTTTTACTGACTCTAAGTTTAGAAATATCAGCTTTCAATCCGATTCCAGTGCCGTCTATTGGGTCCAATTGAACATATAAAACATTATCGGTCCCACCTGAAAACACACAGACACATAAAGAATTTCATTGAAATCGATGTAGCCATTTAGTAAAAGTACAGTGACATACACATGCGCAGAAGAATTATATACATAAAGATTTTAAATCGACAGCCATCAAAGAAAAGCAATAAATCAAGACCACCTTTAATGCCTACGCGCAATGCTATAAAACACCTTATTTAAAATGATTGATCGTCTAATAAAATCGTAACGATCAATCACTCTATCTTTAAACACCCTATTTAAATCAGAGATAAGTCAGAAAACTACTGAAAGAACTCGCCGAATAGCAAAAGATAAATCTTTCGACGGAATAGTTATATGAAATATTGTACTTAATACCAAGAATGAAACACACAAAACATTTAGATATCATCATGGATTGACTCATAAATTATAGACGTATATACTGTAAAACAACTCATTATATATTACTGGTCTTAAACTCACAATTTTACATTTACCCACCAACTTGTGACAAATACGTCAGCTGGCGTACTAGTATTTATTGTACTAATTTGTAATAGTTAATTTTCTCTGTAAGTGATTTTGTAAATCTTGTGAGATAATAAATATTTTAAACCGTAAAGGTATATCGTACACATCAGCGAGTAATACTTCAAGAAAGCGATAATCTGTTGATACAATTAATATGGTTGAAATCAACATAAACTCTTTTCGCAAATATATCGCAATTAAAAAAAAATGATTTGAAAGCACTTGTACTTCATACGATTGGCAGACCAAAAAAAAACCTTAAGTTTCCCTTTAATGGATTTTTGTATAAGACTATTTTGATACACAAATCAAAATTTTCACAAATTATAGATACGAACAATTGACACATTTGAAAGTGGGGTATCCACATTAAAATTAAACGTACACACTGCTATAGAGTTCACGACAATTACAATTATATAAAAGACAAATAAGTCTGGGATTAAACATCATCTTCAATGCAAATTAAATGTTTAAATGTAGTGTAACCTTTGCTAACAATTTTTGATAAATTTTAAGATAACGTACTGTCGTTAGATATCACTATTGTTATTGCACTTCAGTGTCAAATAATGTACATATCAGTTATGATAATGGAAAAAGCAAGCTAGTTTCTTACAAAATAATCTTTGTAAAGATCGTTTTCCGAACCAACTGTAAATTAAAAGGAACTATCAATTTATAAATGTACCGTGGGTCTATACAAAATAAATGGAGTTTGTTAAAACGATACAATGACGAAACTAATTTGACAGCAAGCGCACACATCCCCATTTCGAATCGATCTGTTTGCCCAATGTCGCAAATTAACAACGTCATCAAAACCGTTACAATGGGGGTCGCGTCAAATTTACGCGACTCGAGGAAAATAAACACAAATTATATCGTTCGTCTCGTAGTTAACGATCGTCTTTAATCAGTCTCCCAGAGGCCGTTTTATGATAGGCATTAAAGAGCGCGGTGGGTCGCTGAACTTTGATGGAAAACCGAAATAATAGAGCTGTCTGGCGGCTCTTGTTATTTGTCGGGAAATGGTGGATGTGTTAAGAACTTTTTGAAGAATGCTATATACCTTGTATGAAGTAATTTTAAGTTATTTGTTAGTATAAATTCAGTTATAAATTTGAATTATAGATGAACAAGAACAATGAAAAGATCAAACATTTTTCGGTTGACAACTTTTAAATTCACCCTATTGCAAGAATGTCTTCCCAATACACGATTTAAAAGCTAAAAGCTATACCATAGGGTTTTTTATGTGAGAAGGGTAACAAACGAGCAAGCAAACGACCTGATGTTAAGTTATCGCAGCCCATAGACATCCACGTACAACCACACAAACGACTGAAATCCTATTCGAGCTCTAACGTAGATACGTTGCTACTCCTGAGGACTAAGAGTAAGGCCTTACTTCAAAGTGTAGCCGGCAACTGCACCTCTCCAAACGAAACACAAGTAATGCTTTACGCAGGATTATGAGGGCGGTGGTGGTATATATATAAACCTTTTAAATTTCCCCTAGTGCAGGGGTGTATTCGCGCACAAGATACACGATGTAAGAAAAGCTATACCTATATGTAAGGGTACAAATGTAACGTGGCATACGTTACTGGTACACTAGAATTACTTACGTCATGAAGGAGATAAATATATACAGATAAATAAATAACCACCGGAACCCAATAAAAATCTAAATTCATAATTTGATTCAGACGACTTGGCCGGGAATCTAACTGGGAACACGGACCTCACATACGGTAACATTGTTAAGCATTATTTATGTCATGTATGCGACTGACATACATGACATTCAAAATTCACAAACAGGATTTATTGTAAAAATTTGCCGGGGAATCGATCTCGGAACCTTGCATGCGAGAAGTAATCACCGCTGCGTCATCCATTTGGTAAATAATACGTCATGTGTTGATAAACGTCATC
The DNA here is from genome assembly GCA_018251015.1 of Phocides pigmalion okeechobee. Taxonomy (NCBI): domain Eukaryota; kingdom Metazoa; phylum Arthropoda; class Insecta; order Lepidoptera; family Hesperiidae; genus Phocides; species Phocides pigmalion. The sequence continues at coordinate 10,457 of DWON01004500.1, read as the reverse complement.
GTCACGTCCGGAACTATAATAGATATGCATTGTAAACATGTCAAAGAATTTGCTGATGTTAAATTCTTTTACAAGTAGTAAGTCTTGATCTGTATTTCTATTTCGTCGCTCAAGCCTCGATATTAAAATCAAAATCAAAATATTTTTATTTAAAATAGATTCTTTACAGTACTCCTTTTGAACGCCAAAGAACTACCACCGACTCATAATGCGTTTCGTTGAAGAGGCGGCCAAAGAAACTCCGAAATTACGATTTTTTACAATTTTAGAGTTTGGTATCATGTTTCAACGCCTCTTTTTTACCCTCTAGGGTGGATTTTGAAAATTTTATAGTGCAAATTTACGCTGTATAAACAGTCTATGGGCAAAATTTCAGGATTCCACATTCAGCGGTATCATTTGTGCATTGATCTCTACGTCAGTTACCTAACTCTTATTGATTTACTCTATTAAACTTTATTATACAATATTGGTATTGCGCTTTTCGTAAAATTAATTAATTCTAAAAACAATATCTACAAGTCGGTCTTCGGATTAAGCAGAAAATATTAAATGATATTTCTTAAATGACAATAAATTGACATTGAATGAAAATTTATCGACTTGGTAGATTTAAGGTTGTAGAATTCTATATTTGACAAGAATCAATACATAATTCACTTATATGAGAATTTACAGTATTATTTTACATGATTATATATCTTAAGCCAGTGTAGTGTTGCTAACAAATTTTGATCTCTGTTATTTATTTATTTACACGCCAACAGCATTACACACAATTTTTGCATTAGGTTTTGTACACACAAGATTTTACAGAGACGTGTGCATGTCAATTACAGGTGTGCACAACATTTACAAATTTTGCCACTAGATTTTATTTATTTAGATTTGAGCTCTTGGTTAGTAAAATGTACATAATATGTTAATCGATTTTTAGAGATTCTATCCCTAAGACGGTAAAGCAGGGTTGAACGTATGAAAGTGGGTAGAATAGAAGATTAAAATCAATAGGATCTTTGATTTCTTTTATAGTCTTGTTTTAAATATAGGGTAAAAATAGAGTTTTATGAATTATTGTAAAGTAATCCACGTCCGCACAAGAGCGGATAAGAGCTCGTGATCAAATATTCGTATGAAGTCGATCATATATGCGTGAATTTTATTATATTCTGGGTACATAGGATTAAATATTTTTGATTTAAGATTACCGATATTTCGAACCAGTTGCATGGCTCATAGTCATGGCGAAACTCATTTTCAGTTTTCGGTAAATATAAAAAAAAATCGTTAATAGTGAGTACCTGGTAAAATGTATAAATTCCGCGATAATATTACTTCAGAATCGTTGAAGCAGTGAGCACACTCATATACAGTATCACTAAATATAAAACATTGTTATACCCACATTGTAACAACAACATCCATCTTTCAAGTATGTGCGTCTGTCGGCAATTTCTCGTGTTTTTCAGTAATTTAAAACTAAAATACGCCGATAACAAGCCGTTTTGGCATCCACGCACCGCCCTTGACCTAGCTTCGCTATTGGCACGTACTCTATGAAAATGTGAACTTTACTTCTAACCGAAAACCTTTACGAGTAGGGTTGCCACCTACTGAATTACAAACACCGAATATAAGGCCGAATATTTGACTTTCTAAGTCGGGTATCATCTAATTTATAATCAACCACTTTGAAACCATGCCGCATGGGCACGGACTCCTTTTAGATTGTTTAGGTTAGGCTTTTATTTTAATTAGATTTAAGATTTTCTTTATTTTAAATGTATTTCTGTTCTTTCACTTTGAATAAATGCCTAAGTAAAAAATATAGGAAATTAAAAAAGACACACCTTTTATAAAGCCTCCCGCGGTCCTACACTGTGCGTTGGGGTGGACTCGCGACGCATGCACAGTGCTCATACACCCGCTTCAATATGCAGGTGCTGTGCGCCACACATTAACACTATCACTGCGGCGTATTGCAGCGCAACGCGCTTGCGTCTTACACACCTGTGTTGTATGTACAAATTTGTATGGATTACGGACGAATAAAAGTGCTGTGTTTACAAGACTGAAGATGGACATTACGTCTGTGTATTCGTAGATGATACACAGATGCTTAAAATACAATATTTCAGTGAATTGTCGGCGTACATTCAGTCCAGAGAAATAAGCTCCAATTTATGTACATATATGTACAGTATTTTTAGAGGTATTGAAAAGGACATAGGATACTTTTTTTGTTTAATTGGCAGACATGACTGTTTGTCGAAAAATTGAAAATCTAGCAAATTTGAAGTCTTCAAATTAATATCTTATTGAATACCTATAGCTTCTGCTGTTTTCAATTTTTGAAGTTAGGGACCAGTTTATTGTTTTAGTTATTGCTCGCTGCAATGATCTTTGATATTAATTTATGGGCTTCAACGCGAGCGAAGCCGCGGGTATAATCTAGTACTACATAAACATGAATGAATCAGCGCTGCTACGACGCATTTACTACCACGACAGCCAAATGTAAAAAACGTAACAATAAGTATTTTAATAGTCAATCGTACCATAATTCCTTCTATTACATCGAACGAGTGTTTACTTAAAAGGGAAATAGCAGTTTTTACAGAATATACACAAAGTAAATTAATAGTGCAATAAGAAATATAGATACGTTTGTTCATTTAAATAATAGATAATGTTTAAGTATATAGGTTTTGTGTATACAGTAGAACCTCGATAAGTTAAAGTCCAGGGGAAACACAAAATATTTTAAGTTGTAGAGGTTTTTATGTTATCAAGGGTCTTGGGAGTTGGGCTCCGATGGGAAGGGAACATATTAGTTTTTTAACTTAAGGAGGTGTTCAAGTTATCGATGTTTGAGTTATCGAGGTTGTACTGTATTAATACCTTTATTAACGCGATAGAACCTAGAACAGTAGCTGTTATTATTATCTGTTTGTTTACTTGTTTGTGCGTGCTAATGTCAGAAATAGCTTAACCGATTTCGGTGCGGTTTTCACTAGTGTATCGATTTAAGCTTTGCTTAACACACGTAATATCATGTTCGTTACATTTTAATCAGTATTTTTTCCTATAATCTGTATAAAATCTTACATTTTTCAATTAGTCTCACATTTGATCGACGCCGTTAGTGACAAGAGTGCTGGTTCAAGTCTCGCATAAAGAATTGCGATCGCTATTCATCGCGGGAATGCGTCTAACGTTCCTGACATCATGCCGCATGGGCACGGACTGCCTTTAAATTGTTCGATTTTAAATTGTCAATATAATAGTTGTGGGCAGACCTAAGTGTTAACTGTTTTTCTCACGGTTATTTCTATTTGGTTTTGCGCGTGTTAGCAATCCTAGGAAACTTTTTTTGATTCCTGTCGGCTTAACGTCGAATATTGTGTACAGAGTCATTATTGTAAATTAAATGTTAATTTACTTCTGTCACCGTATACTCTCTGTTTTATTTTGAATTAAAGATGACAAGTACATGAGAACTTTTTTTATAAGTATATGTGGAAACAATATAAAATTTGATAAAATCCAAAAATTTAAACCCTAACGTTGAAGTAAATGAAGTAGCAGTCAAAAGTATAAAAAAGTCGCAAAAATAGTCGCAAAATATAAAAAATCAAAGTAGATTAATTACTGAATTCTTTTTGAACGTCAACAGACTGGTGATCGTAAGGTTTCGTTTTGGAGACGAGATGGCGAAAGAAACTCCTAAACACATCTTTTCCACCTTTGAAAATGAATTTTTTAAATAATAATTTAAATTATCAGAGCCAGTGAAACGGGAACCATTTCATATATAAAATTATATCATAATTGATTTATACATTGTTAAATGTATTTTTTATTTAATTTTGAACACGTCATTGGATTCTATATAACGAAATCCTAGAGCTTAATTTTTATCGGTAAAATTTTATATTTAAATTACAAATGAAGCTCAACTTATGTATTGCTATTCATCTTGTTTTCTTCATTAATTTCATTTACTATTCGTTCATTCTTCTTTTTTTGTTTGTTTGGGGCAATAAATTATATTTATTATTATTATTGTTCTTAATAGGTGGTAGCAGGTAGATGTATTTATGACGGGGAGATACCAGCGGCTCACGACGAATTATGAAAGAAGATTTTCGTTTTATTGAGATGTGATGGAAGCGACAATTAAGTGATGATTTTAAACGAGGAATTTATATGTACATTTACTATGACCGGGTACTCACGATTAACGATTTTTGGTTGTCGATATTTCCAACCAGTGGCATGGCGCCTTTTCGCCGTGACCACATCTCAATGGAAGGAAAATCTTCTTTCATAATCCGTTGTGAGATGGTATCTCCCTGTACTAACATACATCTACCACCTATAAACACTTTCCCTGCGGCTACAACACTGCTGTGTAATTCTGGGTGCGACGCGCTTGCGGTTCCTACACAACTGTGTTGTAGCGACAAATTTGTATGGACTATGAGCGAACAAAAATGCTGTTTTTAGGGTGGCGTTACAAGACTGGGGGCGGACATTACATGTGTATTCGTCGATGATACACAGATGCTAAAAAATACAATATTTCAGTAATTTCTCGGCGTATCTTCCGTATAATCAAATAAGCTCCAGTTTAGTGCCGCCTTCTGTAACACTGACCCTATGTAATAAATGAACGCTGCTTAATTTGTAATTTAAATATTAAATTTAAAGCCACATTCTGAATCAAACGCCATCTGCATTTCTATTTTTATCGCAGTGTTAATAGTTGCGCATTTAATCTTAAATCAACAATCGATAGTCTTGTTTATCTTGTGCTAATGTTGACCCGCGGCTCTGCCTGATCCTAACCAAGCGTGCTTGATCATTTGAAAAGTATTTCAAAGGTGGGAGAACTATAGTTCGACCAGGGAGACCACCGCCCTAATAATCCGCCGTAAAGCATTACTTGTGTTTCGGTTGGACGTACGGTTGCCGGCTACACTTTGAAGCGAAGCGACCGTCTTAGTCCTCAAGAGTAGCAACGTATCTACGTTCGAGTTCAGATAGTATTTAGAGTCGTGTTTGCAATTGTTTGTGGATGTCTGAGCTGCGAGTACTTAATATTAGATGGTTTACATGCTCTTTTGCTGCTTCTCACGTTAAAAAAATACTGTGTACTAAATTGCATCTAGACTAAATCAATAGATAACAAGTTAAAGTAAAACAATCACAAACAAACATGTTTAATTAATTATTCGATACTGTAAAATACGTATTAACTAAACTATTAGCGCAACTAATTTAGTTTATGACCACGACTTACATAGATAAAAAACTGAAATACACGTTTTTATAAAGAAAAATACAAGCAAAAAAAGTATAAATAAGAAAAAAAAAATCAATGTAAGAAAGCGTGGGGTGTTTTTTTAAGTGATTCACGGATACTATGCATATACCATAGAAGCGTGTTTTTTTTAACAATTATTTATTTTCTTTTTTTTTCCTATTTGTATTGTCATCGGTCCTTGATACGTGTGCAAAGTTTCAAATTAATCAGACTTCTGGAAATTGGTGAAAATTATGCTCAAAAATTCCGTTACATACATAGATACAACCCAAGCTAATAAAAAGTGTTAAAAAATGGTATATCCCTTCTCAAAAAAATCAATGAATACTCCAAATAATCTATGTTGAAGTAGTATAAAAAAAACAAAGTCGGTTCCCGCCGCCTGTAGTCTAGTTTCTAAATCAAATTTACGTGCCTTTTAGTTCTAAGCACTTGTAGGTACAAGTTAATTGAATAGCTAAGTAATAATTTAGGTTACCTAGTGTTAATAACCGTATTATTGATTAGATTGTAGTAAATTATTTGCTACTAATAGTGAAATTAATAAATCTTCAAATGATATAAAACAACTAGCCGTGCTCGCGACATCGTCCGCGTTGATTTCATAAATTTTCTCATTATGAAAGAACCTACGCATACATGCATCCAGTTATTATTTAATTTCTCGCCCAATTTACAAGAAAACTTAACATATTATGCACCAAAACCTTCCTCAGGAATCACTACCTATTGTAAAATTGTGAAAAATCCATCCAGTACTTTTTTAGATTATCGCGAACAGACAAACACCCCACGGGGGACTTAGTATTATAATATTTAGAGATGAAAAACGGTAATGAATATTTGTCTGCTAACTGTGATTACCTTTGTAATACTTGTTTACCTGATGATGAAAACTGTGAGAAAATCCGTCCAGTACTTTTTTAGATTATCGCGAACAGACAAACAGACGCGACGGGGGACTTTGTATTATAATATTTAGAGATGAAAAACGGTAATGAATATTTGTCTGCTAACTGTGATTATCTTTGTAATACTTGTTTATTGAAACAAAATAATCAATAAATTGCATTGTCATTATATTTAATGGCGAGTTATTTAGTCGATTTTTCATTTAATTATAAAAGACGCGAGTTTTATAAAAAATAAAATCTTTTTTAACAAATTCAGGATATATCGGATATGTATTAACCGGTAAGAAAACTTTACCGCTTAAGCCTTATTTGACTACAACTTATAAATATATTATCGTCCACTTGCGTATGTAGCATTTCAAGATATACTGTTTACCATTTTTAACATGATTGTTTCCCACAGTTTGTTAGAAAATTTACAACACCTTTACATGAATCGTTGCAATATTAGTTGACCTAAAACATGCTTTAACACCATTTCGTAGTACATTTAAAAAGTTAGATTCGATCAAGTTAAAAAAAATACTTAAAGAGAAGTGTTGTTCGATTTAATAACAAAGCAAACACGCGGGCAATAACCTAATTTGAAGTTAAATTATGTAAAGTATAAAAATAATCCGCACTCTGCAATAATGTAACTATAAATGTAACACAACGAACCCAAAACAATTAATTAACATCTGCTAGATATTTGAAACTGGCTATGTAAAGATGCATATAAAAACACAAATTACACGACACAATAAGTTTATTATGGCGCCAGGAAAGCTCGCCGAGCTAGCCAGGTATGTAGCATGTACCGCAATTCGTGAATGCCCCATGACAGCTGTTGTAATTTAAATCATAACGGTTAAAACACGACTTCTTAACTTGCCCGGTGAATCATCTTTCCGCTTGATTCACGATCACGACGCTCGTTTGCAGTACTGTACTTAGCGCTTATAGTACACACACACTACTTAGTTACTATACTGTAATCTCACCGATAAATGTTGTATACAAATCAATTTAACCAACTTGGCAGAACAAAGACTTTATCCTTTGTCAACTTCGAAATATAAAAAAACAGCAAAGGAACTCTGTATCAGCTGTTCTCAAATCGATATTCGATATGCAAATCAATTACGTCGCGTTACGAATACGAAGCTTTTGTAAAAGCGCACGGTGTCCTTCATTTTGGCGGTGTTACGAATAACTTATACTCGCGTTATAGGTGTATGATACAATTTACGATGAAAACCGGTCCGTATGCACGGTGCTCGGTGTCTACATCGATTCAGTCACCCCGAACCGAATGTTTCACACAAAATGAATCACGTTTCGCTCGAGACCAACTTTCTACGGCTCGGACAATCTCGCCACCCCGTTCCGTGACCCTACCCTCGGAATTTTACATTCGATAACAAAGATTTCACTTACGAACCGATGTTCGGAGATACCTCTGACGAATCTTGGCCGCCACGTGCAAACATAGGTAGTCCAACTGAACAGAGGGACCGCATGCAGGCCGGGATTGGTGCAATGTGTTAGAAGGCACAACGTTTACACCGAATCACGTCCTATGCGTGGCCACCGCTGTGAACGACCGGCGGGGTAACGGGACTGCGCGCCGCGGATGCTGAGTAGCGGTCTCCGAAGGCCGGGCCCGGTTGGATAGGCCGGGACTGGTGCAATATTGTACCGTACAGAATATAGCGCCAGTCACCGCCTCGCCACTCGGGCCTCTTGAACAAAGGTGCCGCTCCTGCGCCGCACCCGGTAAACTTGCGAAGTTTGAACTCGCGCACGGTCGTGTCGACGCGCACGATGCGCGAACACGTGTGTTCCACTCGGCGGCCGGCGCCGGAGTGCTGCGGTGAGGGGAGCGCGACGCGCGCGCAGCTGTCGCGCCGAGAGCCTCCCCCCGCGCATCCCGCGGGCCCTTTATCGTTCTGGGAAGTGGTTCCTAAACTTCCCGACCGCGCTGCTCGCTTCCATCCTCCCCGATGTATGGGAAATTCTCGTAGCGAGCTCGAAAGTTGTGAGCCTTGACACGCAAACTTGCGACGTGTCTCTACTGTTTACGATGACGTGTGCCCGCAAACGAGCTTTTAGCGTCGATCACCTCGACAATCGAGAATTAGTGGACCGCACGCGAGGCTATCAGTGAATGAACGGCGTGATTAATATGCAAATAAATTTGCAAAACATTTATGGAAAACTACTTTGTAAATTGATTGTACTAGAATTTAAATACATTAAAATTAATTTATAATCTGTCCAAATATATACCATTAATTACTATAACGTCACGCACGATAACGAAAAACAGATTTAGCTAATTTACGGGCAGATATAAATGTGGTTGTCCAAACAAAGAAGCTTTAAATAAATTGGGAAATTAAAATCGGGTGCTAGCAACCCAGCGATGTTCGACATTCAAGCCGTCCATCCCGACCGCTCCTACCTGCGCCTGCGCCGACCATAGATTACAAAACAAATAGAGGGCGCAAGGACCACAGCTTTAATAAAAACCACGCACGAGCCACGTGGTGATATTTATTATAATATAAATAAATAACATCATCAAATACAATCAGATGATTTATTTTATACAAGTTTCCGACAGGAGTGACTTACTCTAAATGCATACTAAGTTAGTGCATACTCCGCTATATCTTAATGTAAACAAAAAAGGGAACGCTAATTAATTTAATCCGTGTATCAGTAAAAAACGATGACATTTTGTCATGACTGCTATTGCACAAATTTAATTATGTACTTTAATAGGTCCTATATACAAATATATAAATACTTAGTTTATGTTCTTATGCAAAAAAATCATGACAAATATTTTATACTAAAAAATGAAAACAACAGTTCTGTAACAAGGAAGATAATAAAATTTGCTAAATTCTTTGTTCCGTTTCCGCTAATAAATTTTACTTTTTTTTAATTCGACACTGTTAATAATAAATAATTGTAGTAAGTCAACTTTTTAATAATATATTTTTTTATTTTTATGCTCCCGCTAACAATTTTTTATCTGTCATTTCAATATCTTTGTCTATATATCTGTATTAAGAGTAATTTACAGAAAAAACTTAGTTTCTATATTAATTACTATAAATATTTAGATACTTACACTTATTTTGTTTTATATTCAAATTCAAATATTTTATTTCATAGTAAGGTATACATACACTTAATGACCGTCAAGGGTACAATGTAATCAGTACATCGGCTTTGAGCGCCTGTTGGCTAAGGTTGACCGGGACAAAAAAAGCCGGCGGAAAGAAACTCTCGGCACTCTTATTAAATCAGTCCTTAATAAATAAACATTACACAGTATAACTTTAGAGATGGTGAGCACACGAGACAGCTAATCGTGTGTGAATCTCCAACCTTAAAACCTTTTTATAAATGTCCTATCCTATAAAAAAGGATGTACAAACATTCGCGCGCTTAAAACCCTTCAGTTATAACGTTATTTAAAGTTGTTCGACAAATGGTAGAACTATATCGATCGGGGAGGTACCACCACTCTTTAATTCGCCATGAAGCAACTTGTTTCTCTTTGTCTACACTTACAAGCGAGGCGACAATCTTAGTCCTCGCAACGCACGAGCTCAGATAGGACCTGCCCTGTTTGAGGTTGTGTGTGGATGTTCATGGACAGCAGCGATTATTTAACATCAGGTTACCTGCATATACTAAAGGTGGTAGAGCCGATAGAGCTCGCCTGGGGCGGCACCACCGCCACCCTCATAACCCGCGGTAAAGCAATATGTTCTTCATGTATTGTGTCTCGGTTGGGGAGGTGTGGTTGCCGGATACACATTGTTGTAGGCGACCATCTTAATCCTCAAGAGTAGGAACGCATCCGTGTCCATCCTTAAATAGAACTTCTGTTCTATTTAAGATTGGACGTGGTTATCTATGGGCTGCACTGACCATTTAACATCAGGTAGCCTACATGCCGGTTTCTTACTCTTTCATAATAAAAAAATACTCGTTTTTTGCGATACGAATTCATACACACACACACACACATAATCGCTACTTCAAAACAAAAGGGCCACAACGGGAATATACCTAATTTTACAGGAAAACCATTTAAACTTTCAAAATCAGTTCTTGTATAATTGCTCGGTAATTTTAAAACTGATAAATAGGTGTTATACACTGTTAGAAAGATATTTTTATTCCGCTTTTAATGGTTGATTCGGATATGT
>DWON01004499.1:0-16158 GCA_018251015.1 Phocides pigmalion okeechobee | reverse complement strand
ATCTACGTTCGAGCTCAGATAGGATTTCAGTCGTGTTTGTGGTTGTACGTGGATGTCTATGGGCTGCGACTACTTAAAATTAGGTGGTTTGCATGCCCATTTGCTACAAACTATAAGCGAGGCGACCATCTCAATTCTTACGAGTAACAACGCATCCAAGCACAATTACGAATAGGACATTTATGCTGTTTGAGTTTAAACGTGGATGTTTATCGTTTGCAGAACCATTTAATTTAGATGGCCTGCACGTCCGTTTGCTACTCTTTCAACACCCAATATATAGTAACGTAACGAATTCCATTTAAAGACGGTGTGTCTGAAGTCGATCATAAATTCGTTGCAACTTTTTTTTTATTATGAAAAAGTAAGAAACGGGCAAGCAGGCCACCTGCTGTTAAGTGGTCACTGCAGCCCATGGATAACTACGTCCAATCTTAAATAGAACAAAAGCTAGGATTTCGGTGTGTTTGTATTTGGACGGGAATGTCTGTGGGCTGCGAGTACTTAACATCAGATGGTTTGCATGTTCGTTTGCTATTCTTCTCACATAAAAAAGTAAAGTACCTAAAGAAAGTAGTCATGGACGTTCACATGCAACCCCAACCAGGACTGAATGCCTGTATCACATGTAGTTGCGATGCTACTCTAGAGGATTGAGATGGTCTCGTTTTAAGTCTCGCCAGCACTCCAACTCTCCAACCAAAACATAAGAGTTGCTTTACAAATTGCGGATTATTAGGCCGACGATGGTACCTCCCCGGTCGAACTATTAGTTCTTCACCTATCCTATTGAAGTTCGATTTCAAAGGTAATATTATTTTAGTTTATCCATGCTAAGAGCAACTCTATTCAAGGTCCAGGGACGAAACCTGCTACTACATTGTGGTGCATTTGCGCTGATATCTGACCTAAAGATTGTTGAAAAATGACACAGTAATATAAGATGTTCTAATCTAGTCCCCAGGAGCAACGTAAATCGCTTTGTTCATAAATCTCATTCGTTTGATCAACAACACCTTTCCCTAACTCAAACGTTTAAAATAAAATAACAAATCATTTTTCAGCAGAAACTCTCTTCATCTCAAAAACACCTGAGTGAAGGAAATCTTTCGAAGCAAAATCCTTGCTTTCCGAGATTACTCCATTTTCAGGTGGAAAATACGTGAAAAGGTTCATTCATCAACACTAAGTCTCTGGAAGAAGCCCCGACCATTAATTAAGCCCCGCATCTAATCATTATGGGGCTTTCCGCTGCCGGCTTGTCACATACACACACTACTAGCTACATACTAAAACGTATTAAAAATGTATGTATGATTATAAAGTAATGTCATCGCGGAATGTAAGCACTTTACTATGTACCGAGTGTTCACGATTGACGATATTTTATTTTTGATTGCCGACATTTGAACCAGTTGCATGGCTCGTGGTCACGGCGAAGCTGCGAACGAATGAAATAGGGGACATTCAACACCTTATCTACGAGCTATCGCACTACTCATACCCAGCGGTACGGCCCGCTCTCACAGGTAAGGCGATGGGTAGGGATTATTCGAATAATCCCCTCGAGCAAATGCCTCTTTACCCAAGCATTTGCTCAGAGAGCCTCAAACACCCCCCGGGGTAGGGGTAGCACGGCTCTGCATCAATCATTAATTTATAAAAATAATATAACGATGTAACGGCGTAACTGTAGTGGTAGATTAATCTATCTACCCTATGTGTAATTCCTTTTATTTTTTTGGGTTTCATATCACGTTCTCATTTAGCCGTGACCACGAGCCATGCAAGTGGTTCAAAATATCGTTAATCAAAATTCAAAAATCAATAATAGTGTGTACAATGTACATACAAGAATGTAATGTAAGGATGCCTTTTTTTACATTATAATCAATATAACTCGCATGCAAATCTTTACTCGTTACTCGTTCGCGATCAAATATGATTTTTATCATTGATTTGATTATTGTGGTGCAGATTTCTGAAGTAAATAAAATTGGTTTGGTGCTAGAAGTTCATACGTATTATATACTACGAGTAGCTTCTGCCCGCGCCTTCGTTGACGTGGTCTTCAATTTGTGAGTTTTTCCAGATTTTCTAACACTAAAAATTTAATATAGACACAACATTTAAATTTATAGACTATTTGAATTAAATGAACACTTACTACATAATTAACGATATATTGTACTTACAAAACAATATATATACCCTGAAATTGAACCTGAATCTGTGTAAGCCCGGCAGAAGTCAAAGGAAACATCATAATAACCTTGCAACATTGTGGATCAAAATAGTAACAACTTATTTTAAAACTAGCTCGGGTAATAGGGTTCATATGTACTTACATTATTTTTCTTTCATACACGTATCCAATCATTACCTACTTGCAAGAACTAACAATTAGAATGATCTATTTGTAACGACTGAATTACTATATTGAATTTAACTATTTAATTTCTCGCCCAATGTACAAAAACAACTTATCATGCACCAAAATCTTCCTCAGGAATCACTGTACCTGTTGTTGAAAACTGTGAGAAAATCCGTCCAGTACTTTATTGAGTTTATCACAAAGAGATAGGCAGACGTAACGGGGGACTTTACTTTATAATATTAAGAGATACATATGTATATACAGATCGAGCTAATGAAAGCGTGGTAAAAATAATAATTTTGTACAAATTGTCGGGACATTAAAAAAGAGAGCGCTCACAAACAAAACGAAATAAGTAATTGTGGGTGTAATGAAAACTTTATTCAGTGTTGTTAAACTGAATCGAGCGGATAATTACGATCGGATGCAATGAGTTCCTTCACTCCACTGGTGTTCAAACTTTGCTCTATCATTTTATATGAGTTTCAAACACTCATCTATTCTTTTCATATTTAAAAGATATATTTATAATGATGAAATCTTTAAGCTAATTATAATAAAAGTCTAACCTAAACAATCTACAGGGAGTTGGAGCCCATGCGACATGGTTCCAAGAACGCTAACTGCGTTCCCGCGTTGAATAGCACTCTCAATTCTCTACGCGAGATATGAACCAACCCTCTTGTTACCGGCAGCGTCGATCAAACGTGGGACTAATCGTTTGAAAATTTTTTTGGCACGCGGACATCATGGACCAAAGGGTTCAAAGCCAAAAAGAACAAATACGTAATCACTGCTTAGTGGGACATATTTACGCCTAATACTCATTTTAATAATGACCAACCCTTCAGATCATATGTTCCACTGAAAGACAAGTTCATTTTTTTGAATAATCTTTGAATAACTACGAAGAGCTTACGCTAGGGTTCCACCGTAGTCCGACCAATTAGCAAGCACTTGTGATAAACAGCTACAAATTTTGTTTTATATGAAGATGGTTACATATGTAACGGGCGGACACTATGCCTTGGGCTTTAAATAGGTTTACGACATACGACGAAATTTAGTTAAACTAAACTGAAAACATATGGTTGCCCTTCAATTATATCTGTCGCAACCCTCATAGTCCTTGGCGGTAACGTATCTATGATAGACTTTAGAAGGGATTTTTTCAATGTTTCATTGGAGTTCGTTATAAATCTCGGCGAACGGCAGCGACCACTTACTATCAGGTACATTGCATATTCTTTTGCTTGATCAATTTCATTAATAGGTTCATACATGACGTACTATAAAGTTTTGAATCTAATGATATAAACAATCTGCATAGCCGTGGTTACAGCTACATAACAAGTTAAGAAGCGACCACGAGCCATGCACGAACGCGTTGAATAGCGCTTACAAGTCTTAGCGCGAAACAAAAACATGAGCTTGTCGTCACAGTTTGAGAGGCAGTGTCCGCCGACATGTTTGTTAACGCCGGCTATCGGAACCGGGTCACCGAGTGCGCCAGAACGACCTTTATTGTTTCACGTTAAACGGTAAAATGCCGTGACGCGATCCGTGCGTACGTTGTTCGTGACGTTGATTAAACGGATCAGTGAAATAATATCACCGTTATACTTTAACTACACGTATTTTAGATTATAATATTTTTTCTGTCAGTCTGACTGTTATCAATGAAGGTTTTAAAAGTGCCGAGAATATTTTTCCGGCTTTTATCTCCCGGTCAACGTCAACCAACAGGCGCTCAAAGCCGATAAACAGATTTTTTGGTATCTTTGTTATCCATTAAGTATATACAGTATAATAAAAATATTTACAGATATTTACAGATTTCTTTAGGAATTATTTTATCTTTTTTTGAAAAACAATTATAACATAAAAAAATATCATGAAGCTCAAACTTTCCATAAATAAATAAGTAAAATTGACAATTTTCATGCGAATCTATACTGTTCGAATTTTGTGAGTTCGAAGTTCGACGTTCGAGATAACTATTCGAAGTTTGCTATTTATTAACTCGTGTTTTTCTCGACCAGTCTTCCCTGGATCAAGGGTGTATAGTATGCTCCATGCCTACCTCATATGCGCGGTGACGCATACCCAACTGTGACACATTAAGAAGTTGCAGCCAGACTGTTAAACACCACTTAAGCACTCAAGAGTGCGATAAAAGCTTTGGAATCCCATCAAAACGCCTTTCAATATAACCTTAGCTATTTTATGCTAGTCGTAACATTGCTATTAGAGCTCTACCAGGCGCTTAGGTTTTGACCTCGATTCCATAGAAAACCGCACCTAAGCAGCGACTATTGCACGTTTTCTATGCAAATAGGCAAGGTTTTACTCCAATTTTTATTTAACGTTAGCTGAAAACTTGCCCAGAGCGCGTTTCAATTGCATTTCTTGTTTACTCCTAATTCATAGACAAACTTTAACTGTTAAAACTTTTTTTGGTGTTTTCATGTTAACTTACAACAAACAAATGGATACACCGAACTTTTACTGTAAATAAGTGACGTTTTAACTTTTTAGGTTAAAAATATCGTTAGGTTTTTATTGTTTTGATGAAATATTATGAAATAATTGTGTAAAGTAGCAAATGTGCCTGTATTTTAACAACACAACAGTAAGATTTTATTTTTGCCAAACAAAAGAGCACCAATCAAATTCCTAAGTAACACAGATTTGACACCCTTTTCCCACAGTTCTTTTTCGGGAGACGATTGCTAGGATCTCTGTTGTGAGTGGTTAGCGCACGTGGATATTTACATTCAACATTATGTCCCAATATACAATAAATGTGGTTATGACTACACTTAAAAGTGAGACGACCAACTTAGTTCGCATAATAGCAACGAATGTGCGTACGTCACAGTCCCGTTTGCGATTGTATGTGGATGTACATAGGCTACAGCGATTTAACATCAAGCGGCCCGCACGCTCGTTTGCTACTCTTCTCTCATAAAAATACTACCACCAAAAGAGAAACGCGTTAGAACTCTTGAGGACTAAGATGGTCGCCTCATACGTAAGTGAGACAGCAACTATACCTTTTTACTAAAATACAATGATTGCTTCAAACTAACAATAGGTTTACGGTGATACCTCCCCGTGTGAATTCTACTAATCCTACCTATTATTAATAACATATACAAAATAAGTTTAACACGGATTTTCCACCATAACCATAGCTCGAGATTGCTACAGATTATAATAATTTCGTTTGACACATAAATATCAGTTCATGTTTCATACGTTGGGTCTATAAGCAATATACAAGACCCATAAACGCTCGACCCATATTGGTAAAACTCAATTTGCCGATCACATTACCGTTCGCACATAAATTACGTTACATTGCTCCGTCCAAGGTACGACATTACATTAGGCTGCCAACACACGTTGCCTCCCATGACACACTGTAATTTTTTCCTCTTTAGATTCTTTAAAATATATTATGGGTTAATTAAAAACGCTTAAGCCAACTGAATTTAAAATACTAAATATTTGTGTAAAATTTTAACTTTTGTTAATTAAAGCAAAGAATCTTCAATTGTTTAAGGCAGGGTTATACAAAATTTAGTTTTACGAACCCCCTTTGAATATACCAAACTACCGTGAACCCCTGTCTTTAAAATATCCTGCCATTCTCATTCATAGCTCCATAGCACATCCGTAGCTCATACATATACAAAACGTACAGTTACTATTTTACTACGTACTACGTTACTACGTACTATTTTAGTAGGTATGTTATTAAATTGAAAAGAAGCAAAAATAGCAAAACTTACGAATTTTATTAAAAGCTGAATCAGTACAGATAGGTTATTAATGCGATGGGTGGTAAATTTTGTCGCGAACCCCCTACGATGAATTGGCGAACGCCTAGGGGTTCGCGAACCCCACTTTGAGTAACCTTAGTTTATGAAATTAGAACAATTTTACTTACTTTTTTAAATTACGTAATCGGTTGTAATATATTGCCTAAAGAATCCTTGCACCAAAACTGTGGAACTGACATTTTATGCATATTATACCTTAGAGTAAAATGAATTTGAATATTCATATACTTCAATTCATTCTTCAGCGTCTTGTTGAGTACCGAAAACAAAAACTTTTCAACAGCAGCCTGTCAAAATGTGACATATTTTCAATAAAAACCGCGCAGGTACTCCGATACAAACTCCATTGTTTGTGGCCCAGTTTCGAATCAAGACTTTCCACTCGCCAAAATTGCTTTCACTTATCCAAAACAAGATAAAAGACTTTTCGTTTCAAAAGTTTTCTTTTCATGTTTTTTTTAGTCTACGCACAATATTTTTTTACCTTAAAGAGATAACGTTCTGAAAAGAAAATTTGCTTTCGTCTTAGAAATAAAAACGTTAAAGAAATTGACAACGCGCGCAGCGCACTGTTCCGGGGTAGTTCACTGACGCAACTGGTGACTAAATGACGGGTTTATTGAACTGTATTGCATCTGAGTCTGCCGAGCCGTAGCCCCTTGCGTGGCGGTCTGATATAGTGACAGTTGCTCCACGAGGGTAGGTTTGATTAATTAATGTACATTATATTTTATGCAATTATTAGAACCCACAGCGAAGTGGTGAGCCTGGCTGTGCCTGGTGACGTCATTATATCAACATTAGACGCACTCGCGCAACGCACCTCATTTTTGGTTCGATTTAAGAACGTGAAGGACGTAAATTACGACTATTCATTGGATGTTTATATTTCGGATAAGGGTTACCTTATATTGTCTAATTATTAAAAAAATCACTGAAGAATTGACACTATATGCGATACGCCCCGATTTAATTGATTAGTTAGCTATAATAATTCATGTGTGTATGTGTGTGTGTGTTATGAGTAGCAGTGCATCCATAATAGACTTCAGGTAGGAACACTGTTCTTTATAGAGTTGGTAACAGTTGCGCATACACGGATAATAGACTTCAGAAAAGGCTTCTATTATTTATGAAGATTCTGACAGTTACGCATAAATTGCCGCGGCAACTACACTCAGATTGACTTTGATTTGATTCACGACACATTGATTGACAGACTGTAGCCACTTTTAATACTTCATTAGATTTACTTTTTAGATATAGATTAGATTTTATTTACATTACTATGGTTATAAGATTGTACTCCTAAGCAATGTGTGTACATCCTAACACAGTAGTTCCAGAAATGGTGGCATTGCCGAATGGCATCTCATTTGTCGACTAATTTGTATTATGTTCATATCCCCGGATTTATGGCCACGTAAGTAAGCCACTTGTTTTTATTGCTTCGGAAATATGGTATAGGTATTGTGGTTTCCTCGACAATTTGTGCCAAGATGGCGTCCTTCCTGAGGAAAATTTTGCTGCATAATAAATTAAGTTTTTTTGTAAATTGGGCGGGAAATTAAGTAACGACTAGATGCATATATGCGTAGATTGTTTTACGTTGTGAAAATGTATTTATTTTAGATTTTGTTATTTATTATATAAAATAAACGCGGACGAAGTCGCTGGCACAGCTATTTTATTAATAAAGTAATCAATTACCGCCGTATTTTCTTGTATTGTCGACCACGACGTATTTTTGGAGTACATCGCGTGAGGCACGCTGGTACCTCGGCACTGTCCAATACATACGACAGTGTAGGGCCCATTTTCCCTGACAACTACCAACAAAACTGCGTAAACTCACTGCTACTAACACTGATCCTGGAAGCCTATTAGGAGGAGCCCACTTCCCAAATTTCTAGTGTACTTTGAAATCCTCCGAAAATTTCAATAGGATTTGGTAATGTCAATCATATGTAGTATTTTTAAATAAAAATTACTATAGAATACCTTAAAACGAATTATAATCAAAACTTAGCTTGTACAATTTACACAAAGTCCGTGTCTATGCGGCAAGGTGCCAAGAACGCGGGCCGCATTCCCGCACTGAATAGCAATCGCAATTCTCCACACGAGAAATGAAGTAGCCCTCTTGCCACCAAATTTAAAGAACAAACGAAGGGAAACGAGGAAAAAATTTAAATTTTGGCACTTAAATTTTGTAATAAATTCTCCTGTTTTATTTCAACCTTATTGCATACTTACAAGTTATCCGCTGACGTCAAGCAACCGAAAAAGCGATGCACTGCGTCATAACTTTTCCAACTTTTAGCAAACTTCTAGAGTTCTGTAGAAAGGTGCAATAAATATCTCTAAGTGATGCGTCGGAACTTTAGTAATAGCAACTAGTAAAATAATTTATAGTTGTTGTTGTGATAAAGAGACATATAACTGCACGGTAGAACAAGAGTTTGAACGGGGAGGTACCACCGCTGTCTTCAAAATCCGCTATAAAGCAGTTTGGTACTTAAGTTGGAGAAGCGCGATCTTGGCGTTCCATCTTAGTCCTAAGGAACAACAATGTATTTCAGGTATTCTTGTTCAGTTCGAGTTGGATAAAGAGGTCCGAAATGCAGCAGCGAACAAAAGGTAGACTAAATAGTTATTCAATATATTGTATATTAGTCGTCAATTGCTGACTCTCACAAATTAGACGACCACAGAAGTAGTAACAGATAATAGTACATACATATCAAATCCCTGTTCAGACATCTAAATTTAATTATAGGTTCATACTTCTACAATTACATTTAGAGCTTCACTACTTATCAGGCATGCGGTGCGGAAGCGGGTTGCCAGGTTTATAGATTACTAGCAAATTTATTGGTTCTCTTTGACTATAGAACTAAGCTCGCTTGACTTATTCCCTTTGTTAGAAGCGACAATTGTAACGAATAGTAGTTCAAAATTTTTCAATTTTATGTTCTCTAACTATCTGTTACATGGTTGTTTGCGTGGAGTTCTCCGGCACGGAGTTTAGAAGTGATGAGTTTGCAGAGAGTTCAAAATTATGAATTTGCCGGATACAGTTTTACTTTGAATCTGCATTAAGCTTCCTTTCATTTTCTTTAGACACACTAATTGTAGTCGAAGCCGTGACCAAAATTGACTTGAATTATTTATTATTTTAATTTTCAATTTTACTAGTACAGAGTAGAAAGGTAGGTAGGTAAGTAGGTAGGAGAACTATACTTCGACTGGGGAAGTACCACCGCCGCCTTCATAATCCGCCGTACAGCATTACTGTTGTTTCGGTTGGAGAGGTGCGGTTACCGGCTACATTTTTAAGCGAGGCGACTATCTTAGTGGCAACGTATCATCGTTCGAGCTCAGATAGGATTTTAGTCAGTTTGTGGTTATACGTGGATGTCTATGGGCTGCGACTACTTAATATCAGGTGGTTTGCATGCTGGTTTCGTATAATAAGGTCCGTATTAGAGACAAGTGAAAGACAAATGATGATTGGTGTCAGAGTGTTTATTAAATTAAAGATTACATACAATAGTATACAGTACTATACTACATCATATCACCAGGATTAAGTTGGGCACCTTACATGTATCTGTAGCCGACAACCCTACCTATCCAACCGAAACACATTAGTTGTTATACAGATTAAAATGGCGGTGATGGGACCTCCCCGGTCGAATATTTCTATCACATGTCAAGTTGTAAAATAGCTGATAATTATTAATTCAACTGTACATATTTGATCAGGCCTAATTATTGGTCATTTTATATATAACCAACATTTATATAAAGAAAATCCCTTTCTAATCATAATCAACCCTTAAAACTACGATACCTAGACACGAACCATACAGACAGTGTTCAAACTTTCAAACCGCTTTTCGCATTGAATGTACAAAATTAACGTCAGAACATAAGTACGAAAGGAAATAGGGAGAAACTAATATACGTACAACACCTACATATAGCAGCAAAAACGCTCATGGATATAATTGTGCGCTGTTTAACAGCAAAAAGTTACAAGCAGTTTTTGTGGGTTCCTCGCAATCGCGTCGGGACCCGCTCAGATACGACACTGAGCTGTTCTTGTCACTGTTCGGTTACGACACTGTGTTAAGACGAAGCGATTAAATGTACCAAAATGGTCGTTTAGCTTTCGACCGGGGAGGTTCTACCGCCGCCCCCTATAATCCGACGTAAAGCACTACTTGTGTTTCGGTTGGAAAGATGCAGTTTCCGGCTGCGCTTTGAAACGAGACGACCATCTTACTCCTCAGGAGTAGCAACGTATCTACGTTCGAGTTCAGATAGGAATTTAGTCGTGTCGTGTATGTGTATGGGTTGCAACTGCTTAACATTAAGTGGTTTGCATGCTCGTTTGCTACTCTCCTCACATATACAAGGTAAATTCTATCCAGGTTTGAATCATACATAAACAAAGTACAAAGGCCGAAGGTACAATTTTTATTTGTAATCGCCCTTAGTTTTGAAAAAAATGCATGTCTATGTGACATGCTAATTTAGGACGGGTTACAATCACTAATTGTATCTGTTTTTATTACTAGTTATAATAACTTGTACTTAACAACTAAGTAATTTAAGTTATGCGTTCTTGGAACCATGTCGTATTGGCGTGCACTCCCTTTAGAGTGTTTAGATTTGGTTTTAATTATAATTGGTTTTAAGTTTTATTTTCACTGAACTTTGCAATATTTGTAACTTACATCTGCTAACCACTGGATTTCAAATTTGTGCTAACGTAAAACTATCTTCTCTGTTAAGGTACCTAAGATGTTTCTCGATCTCTGTTGCCTTTCTTAGCAAACGTGAAATGTAATGGCGTTCAGCCGAGATCACCAGAGGTTTATATAGCTGCATCCAATGGTTAGGACTAGAGTTGTGTAAGTGCTGGCCGACCGCAGACTTCTTCGGACCGTTCTTTTTGATTGCGCTTATATGTTCTTTTATTCTTTGAGATATAGCTCGTTTTTTCTGCCCTATGTACGAGCTCTAGCTAAAGTCAACCTCCGGGCACTGGTACGGGATTACATCTTATGTTAGTAACTACAGACTAATTATCCGCTATCTCTATGTCTTATGACGATGCTCAGAACCTCACATAAGCCGTCGCACGCCTTAATAACGTGTCACGCGCTAATCCCGCGCGTTACAATACACTTACACTTACACTGTAGAGTACATTTGTAACGCACGACACGACTGCTTTTAATATTTTAATTAACCTAATTAAAAAGCAGATGGAGTACCTGATGGAAAGCAGTCTACGTCGCCTAGGGACTGTGCAACACCAGAAGCGTTGCCAGCATTACCGGTCTTGAAGAAAAGCTCTTCTTGGATCTTTTTTAAATAGCCTCCTGTCATATAAAAAGAAAAGAAATACGTCAGGAAAGAAACGGGCGCGCAAAATAAACTAGAGGACTGCCGCGAATTAAATTGATGCAGATGGAGCCTCAACTTTGGCGAGTGATTTGTAAAGAAAGGGCGACGTAGGCAACAAGTCAAAAGTTTAGCACACATATTATAAAGTCGTTAGAATCTATGGCCCTCCGCGCCTGAAACTTCGCTATACAACTAATTTCTGATCTGTGCTTCACTCACTCTGTCTATAACTTCGTAGACGTTGTAGGAGGTAAATAAGGAATTAAATCCTGTTGGGTTGACGGTAGAGTCGTCTTGCAAAATCATGGGTGGTCGACAAGGGCAAACGTAACTATAGCAAAAATTTCAGAGAAAGCATTCTGTGTAAAGTGACACTACATTTATACATAAATGACTGTTAACATGTTGAAGGGCAAAGAAGCTCGTCTTACATCAGGACATCATCATCCATGTACATATACCAGGTAATTACAGATATTATATTAAAATAATCATACGATGAATAATTAAGATTTCTGGTTTGGGTACTGTGTATTTTTGTACGATATTTGTATATTGTCATGGCATAGATCTATAGATCTATCATAACGTGGCTCTATGGTTATTTAAAGTACTATTTTCTATGAAATAGTGCTATCACTATTTACCTTTTTTTTTAATTGTGCAAGAATAATAAATAAATTTTCTTGCACATTTTTCAAAATTGCTTTTACTATTTCGAAGAGTAAGTTAAAATAAAAAAAAACCTCTTCAGAATTACCTTAAAATAAAGAATACATAATAAACAAAGTAAAAAAAGAACACAATTTCATAAACTTTAGGATAGAAATGTAAACAAAACAACGGACACACACGTTAAAACAAATAAAATTGAAAGTATACAATCTGGTAACAAAAAGCTTTTATTTTAAAACAGATGAATATGTTTATAGGACTCGTTTATTAAAAAAAAAACCAACGACGTATCGTATCGTAGTTGGAAGGTACTAATGATCATTTTGAAGAGCCCCGACGTAAGAGGTTTTTGCAGCCTCTTCTACGTCATGTTATCTGTAGCTCTAACATTCTGACGTAATTATTCAGCTTTCAAATTACCTGTTTTGTTATACTGTTCTGAAAATAAAAACGAATGTTCTTATATCTTACAAAGTAGGGCCATAGAAAGGGTTGTGTTGGGTACATTAGTGTTATGCTAGATGTTTGAAATAAAGCCTTTTAAAAGGAATTGTTAATGAACAATGCCTCGTACGAAAGTAGGCTTCCCGTACAATGTTATATAGTGTGTAGACGAAAGCAACATAATGAAAGATATTTTTATCAGTTTCATGAATTAAATTCTCTTGCCTTCTTCTTTACTTTTTCTCTTACTAGATATCTCATTAAAAATAACATTGAGAAAATGGATACAGATTTATTATATCTGACTTTTTCAGTCCTGAAAGTAAATACTAGGACAGATTTTTTGCAGTTATAAACTCAATTCTAGGGCAAATGTTTTATATTTTTTATAAATACCGAAGCAGATATTTCATAGTTCAGTGAATATTAGGGCAGATTTTTTGTAATTTTAAAAAGAAGTACCATTGCAATTATATTTAGCTATTTATAAATTAAACAATAGGCTGATTTTTATGACACTAAAAGTAGTTTTATTTTATATTATCTTCATTCATATTCATGCATGTATTAATTCATTCATTCATTTCCGCACTCTTTGAAAACTCCAATGCACTCAAATGTTAATACTTAAACTATGTACTTACTTAAAATATTAATTGTAACATATTATATTCAACATGTACGAATGCACTTAGTTCAATGAGAATACCTCAAGTTTATTATGCACTTGGTTGAGTGTACAGAGTTAAATGTCTCGTATCCACATGCAGCAGGGTGGCGGATACCAGGCCTCCTAATTAGGAAGGATCCAGTGTACAGCAAGCTACGAATATAGGTCACAGCAAAAACTTTCCCTAATTAAACGATGTAAACTCCTATTATGTTAATAATGTAGTTAGACTAACAAGGCACAAGTTTTAATGAGGGTACAATGAACTCCCACACCCTTATTTGTGTAATAACATCCCTTAACACCGGCTAATCCCGAGGCACCTTAAAAGCTTCAGATGCTAAGCCTTCCTATTATTAAAATGGACTTTGTATTTCATGAAGAACATATCCGTACTAATAAATGGCTTAAAACGATCGATAAAGTTAAGTAAAACCTGGCGTGGTCGGAAGTTGGATGGATGACTTCTAATAACAAAAAATAATGTCTCTGTTTCATCGCAGTGACCGCAGTGGGTGTAGATTGTACACAGAAAGATGCTGCTGCCCGTCTCCTTGTTTGATCCCCAAGTCGCCTTCTACGACATCCAGATCAGAGAAATTAAGTTCTTTAAAAAATATAGTATTTTAATGATGAGACAGTCTACTAAAAGCTAAAGCATAAGAGGTACTATGTACACTACTCACCTACTCAATCTGGGTAATGGATCGGGTTTAAATAAAATCGTAGAACGCGTCGTATTACCAACAGACAACCGTTCAAATGCTTTGGATGCATCGCCCATACATATGCCCGCCATTTTGTTTCGAATGTCATCTTAAATCTTAGATTAGATCATCTTAGATTCGGAATAGTTTCATAGTATGCTGTATGTACTGTACTGTACTAATCATATGAAAAAAATATATATGTAATTGAACATGTGATCCGCCATTTTGTCTTGGCAGCCATCTTAGATTTACAATAATACTGTACATTCATATATCTATCACAACTAAGTGTAAAAGAGATTTCAGGAGAATTGACAAACAAACGGAATGGAAAGGGATAATATTTCGATTAATAGATTTGAAAGTCATATTAAATAAAACCGTTGAAAACCCAAACCACTCAAATAGTTGATAAGTTCAGTTTAACATCCGTAAATAAGATAATTATAAAATTTGTGTTGACTACGAGTGTCCCAAAATTTTAATATGTTTAAAAAGGGCAAACATAGATGTGTTAACCCTATTACATTGCTAAATTCAGTTGACCCTTAATAGTAATCAACACGGAGACCTTACTTGTTAATTTTATTTGTTAACCTACAATCGGGTCCCGTTCTAACACCGCGAGCGATTAACAGACCGTTAAAAAGTTTTTGTTTTCGTACACGTGTTTGTGTAGGAATAGTAATACAGGTTTCTGTTACAACAATTTTGTGTATATACTAATAAAACAAAAGTAAAAATGACTGTCTAATAATTCTAGCTCCACAATAAACCTTTAAAAATAAATCTTTAAATTATAATTTTTATATTTATTTTCTAAGATGCACCAAAGCTCGCCAATGGTGTTTTATCTGTTACTTCTTTTCGATAACGAGATATTTTTC
Organism: Phocides pigmalion okeechobee; assembly: GCA_018251015.1. Taxonomy (NCBI): domain Eukaryota; kingdom Metazoa; phylum Arthropoda; class Insecta; order Lepidoptera; family Hesperiidae; genus Phocides; species Phocides pigmalion. Next base: position 1,126 of record DWON01004499.1, on the reverse strand, counting down.
AAAGCAGTGGTAGATTTTTTTGACATTGAAAAATAATTCAGTAAGTTTAAACTAATATCATCGAGGAGCTATATATACACTATATACCTATTATGTACATTTTCTAACTAATAAACATTTTTGATTGCCGATATTTCGAAACAATTGCATACAGCCTCAAGTAGGAGTGAAGTCCGATTTAGGGATTAGCGATTTGTAGATACGTTGTTACTTCTGAAGACTGAGATGGTCGCCTCCTTGCCTAGTTGCGAGCTTACGGCGGATTATGAACACACCATGGTACATCTCCGCTCGAAATATAGTTCTACAAAACACTAAACTAGTTCACGTCACCATCAAAGAGGGCAAAAATGTCTCAGTCATTTATTTATTTTACAAACGAAACTCTTGATTAGCTTGAGTCCCTGTTCTTCCTCCGTACCAGGCAAACATGTACCTAAGGAACAATTTTACGAGGAAACATTAGGCCCCGCGCACACCGAACGAATGAATCAGGATAATGGTGCATTAGCATTTCGATAGACGTTCTAACTCTTCCAACTCATGCATTATGCATGTGTGCGAGGGAGAGGGCCGGATCTAATGAGCTTCATTAGAATAATGCGTGATTAATTGAAAGTAAAGACAAGGACAGAATGCAAATAATTACCGGATTCTGGGAATTAATTTTGTATATTTAATTCCATATGTACCAATGCCAATCGAAAGGTAAAAACTGTATGACTTTACTGGGGAAGTATAAATTTCACACCAATGTCTAACGTGAATCAATTATTTTTACCATTGCCAAAGTGGTTCACATTTTATGTTGGAAAAATAGCAATCGCACCTGATATTAAATGGTATTTTCAACCCATAAACATCTACTTCTGGTCAAACAAGACCTTAGTCCTGCCTGACGTCGTGCATAGATGCATTGTTTCTCTTGAGGACTGGGATAACCATCCCAGCGACTGGGATAACCATTACAAGCGAGGCAACCGCCTCGCTTGTAAGTGTAGCTTGCGACTTCACCTAAAACTCCTGTCCTGTATAAACTTATAAACTGAAGGCGGTAGAGCCGTTAGAGCTCGCCCGGGGTGGTACCACCGCCACCCTCATAACCCGCCGTAAAGCAACATGTTCT
>DWON01004498.1:0-16160 GCA_018251015.1 Phocides pigmalion okeechobee | reverse complement strand
CCAAAGGTTTCAAAGCCAAGCGGAACAAATACGTAATCACTGCTTAGTGAGACATATTTACGCCGCTTGGCTTCTTCGGCAGTCTACGCCGCGTAACTTGTCTTAACTTATAGATATAGTAAAAATTGAAACAAATCGATGAACATATGAATTGTAAAAAATTGAACTTATAGATGTGGTAAATATTGGAACAATTTGATGAATATTTTAATTATAAAAACTTCAAATATTCTTTCGTCAATAAGTAACAATTACATATAAATAACAACATTACCTTTGAATGCCAATAATAATTGCGAGGCGAATTGTTCGATCAATAAAAACAGTAATGAAGTTATTAAGAATGAAAACTAGTTCTGAGGCGATTAACTTCTTTGTAGCGTTGTGTTCGTTTAATTTTTGCAATAATTCTATTAATGTACGTTTCTTCGTTCAGTTTCAAATGACTGATAGATCATATCAAGAAGATAAATAGCGGTTTGTATAGTCTGCTTGCCATCACAAAGTATAAGGCAACATTAGTCCTTAGGAATAGTAACGCTTATGTGATCGAACATAGACATTTCTATTATATTAAAGTTTTAAAAGATACAGACTTTAGATAAACTGCAAGGTTTAACTGGTGGTGGGACTATGATTTAGCCGAGGAGTGACCACTGCCGTGGATGAAAAGGTGTGGTTATTAGCTGCACTTAGAAGCGAGGCCATCTTATCTGATCTCAAGAGGAATAACGCAAGTATTCCAGAAATCAGACAGGACGTTAGTCCTATTGGAGGTTAACCATGGACATCCATAGGCTACAGAGACCATTTAACATTCCGTGGCCTGCAAGTTCTATTGCGTGGCTATTCCATCAATATAAAAGTACCAATATGGTATTTGCATTTAATCAAAAAAGTATTTCGTATTTGATTTAAACAAGTTCTCATAAAACGTTATAACTGTTGTTATTAAACTACACTTGTGTTTTATATATTTTTTGGTGTTGTATATAACATTTTAATGGTAAGCCGCATAAGAAGATTGGTCAAGATGACAAAAACCGGAAGGTTTTGTGGATTATCAGCTATTTGATCTAAACCCAATGTGTTGATAGTTTTTTTTTCGATTTAATGAAATAGAAATTTATTCTATCGTATCAAAACAAAGTCCGATCGAATCAAAGAAATTTATTCAATAGAATAGATTCTAATAATAGGTTTCTATTTATTTCTTACAAATTTATCTTTCTGTTGTTGCGTTGCTTACCTTCCATCTAAAACTTTCAATTAAATTAAAATATTTATATCGCTATTCGATAACATAAATGCCTCTTTAAACTTATCAATTCCCATTTCCGTTTCATTTATACCGATAGACAAATAGAGTAGTCAGAATAGCTTAGTAAGTAGTAATGGAAACGTCCAAACAGGCTCGCAACTCGTCTTGGCTCTCTTGCCGACAACGCGAAACAAGATCTGGTTTCCAATTCGGAAAACACTCGATAATGTTTTCTAACCGTTCGTTATCAATAAAATAGCAATAAGTAAACTTTTCTATAGTCTAAATATGATTTTGGTTTGAGAGCAGGATATTAAATGAAATTTAATAATAATATTACTAAGATTAAATTAAAAAATATATCGACAAGTTTTTTTCATAAAAATATATTTTAAAACTGTCATATACGAAAATCACTATCTAAAATTGAAGAATTAATTTATTTTATAAAGATTTTTTTTTAATCATTACTATGTAGGTTCTTAAGTGGATCGTTGGTCGAATACAACGGATTCCTGGTTATTCGAACATTGAGTTTCTCTCGATTTTTCTATGGAACGAGTACTCAAGATTGACGATTTTTAATTGCCTACATTTCGAACTAGGTGTATGGCTTGTGCTCACGGCTAAGCGGTTCAGAATATTTACAATTTATCGTTAATCATGAGTATCTATTATTTAGTTTATGCAAATCACAAATAGTGCAAATTTCAGTGCGTAAACATGCAATTAGTGTTGCCTGTCGTGACGCAAAAAAATAAAAACCAACTAGACGTAGGGTAAATAGTTTAATCCATCACTAGCATCTGTAAACAGTTTCTCTCGCCCCCGCTATTTAACCGTGACCACGAACCATGTAGCTGGTTCGAAATATATTAAAAAAGCATCAATCGTGAGTGTCCATTACATAGTAAAATATGTATATAATTTCCGCGATGACGTTACATAGTAACATGTACCGATAAATTCCGCGATGATTTGAGTTTAAAATAATATCTCTCGATTACCGCATTAGCCTCCAACCAGTTTCTCAGAATAAGTCAATGTATCGAACGCTTTGTTTTTGCGCTATTAAGTGCGTCGGATTGAATGTGCACACGTTAAAATATGTGACCAATTCAATTTCATGGCGCAATAGATCTTGGAGAGGTTTTTGACAGTCGTGTCGGTGTTTTTCTCGGTTCTACCGACGCTCTTCGGATATATTGACTCTTGTATGTGACCGTTTCTTAGAAGTGAGATATGAGAAATGATTAAGTTAGGTATCCTGATAAAAATCCTTTTTATAACTATTTTTCCCAAGTAGTGCAAACTACATGTATTGTTTGACTGTACTGTATGAACCTTCATAATAATGATAATTAAGTTAGGTAGGTTAAAATAGGCTTCTATAAGAGTATGTAATACAAGTTGCAATTTTATTATTTGCAACAAGTCTTTTATCAAGTCAGGTTTCTAAAATACAACAAGACTCAGAGAGCGCGTAACCCGAATGCCATTTATGGAATTATAAAATAAAAAAATATATTCTACAAGAATACGATATATTTTAGTTACCGTTTTAACTTGAATCCGAAAATATAGATGAAAACTGCGAAAAATATTAATCGATTCCTACATTATACGAAGTTAAACCAGGTACTAAATAATAAACTTTCCTTCCTAAACAATTAATTGACACGATTTACTAGTAATTTACATTAACCATTCAATACCAGTACTGAGAAAGCAATTACACGCGAATCAATATGTTCATAAATCATTTAGATTCAATGGCGCGAATTCGCATCGACCATAGACACTGACCATAGACACTGGACTGCAATTTTGTATCCTGATATTTATGCAAGTGGGTGGTTTCGACATTGCAAACAACAAGGATTCAAGGTCATTTATTTTTTCTTTTATGCGATGCTGTTGTGGGCTGCTGGCCATTTCGCCAATGACTAACTCAAAACGTAAAAAAAACATTATAACGAATTGATATCCTTCGTCCTTTTAAAAGTCAGGTAAAACCAGATTTTTCAAATTATTAAACGGAAAGAATCGGGAAAAAACAGAGATAAAGTTTATATTTATAGATTAGTCGTACCCTCAACCTCATCAGCATAGTATTTAACAAAAAATACATCTACGCAATCCCTAAATGGAGTAAAAAGCATTTTTACATATTCCCACGGATAACAAAATAAAAAAAAAATCATTCGATCAAATTAATTAATACCATGAAGCGTAATATTAAATAGGGCCACATGGAAATCATTTTTAAAGTATTCTTGGAATATCTAGTACAATGGTTGATCGAAGTTTAAATCGGTCAAGTGGTTTTCATGAGACGCCTTACCGGATGGAACAAAGTAGTCTCTATGTAAATAATAATAACTGTTGGAAGAAAACTTTGAAAAAAGAACAGTATGTAGAAATTGTACATTGAAATATATTATTTATTGTATTTGTTATTTCAATTTATTATATAATTAAATGTTGACAATCATAACAATTAACAATACGGTAATTTAATATATGAATAATTACCATTTATAGTAAAAATTATGCTAATTTAATATATCTATTTTATCAAACACAACATAAAGAAATAAGTGGAAGTGGAAATTTCAGTAAAATGACTGTGGCTTACGATCAGACGAACGGGTAATTGTGACGAAATAAAAGTATTCAAAGTATTTATTTCGTCACAATTATCTGTTCCTAAAAATGGCGTCCACCGTTTCTGCATTCACTTAGGTAATGGCAAACAGGAAAAAAGGAAACCAGAATGTGAATCAAACCGTGACCACGTCCGGTGCGAGCCGGAATGGCCAGTTTGGGAAAAACTGAGGTCACTTTTTAATTATTGACAAAAAGACGCCTAAACCTGATCCCCTCCGCATCGTTGGTTTCCTGTCGTCTGTATTTTGTCTAATATGCTTACCAAGACGTGTTAGTAAAAGCGACTAAATATATTTTAACAAATTAAATAGATTATATGGAAATCAAAACAAGACTGTCGTACACGAAAGAGGTGGTGAACTAAAGTTTGAGCGGAAGTACCACCGTTACCTCCATAAACCCCTAAGAAGTAACTCAAATTTTGAGTGAAAAGGTGTAGTTGCCGGCTACACTTAAAACGAGACAATCATCTCATTTCTTAAAAATAGGATAAAACAGCAACCGGTTTTCAAGAAATCGATAAACAGGCAATATCGTATTACAAAGAGGTGGTAAACTATAGTTTATTTGGGGTACCACCGTCACCCTTATGATGCTCCATTATTTATATATTTAAAGCAAGGTGATCGTCTAATTCGTTAAAAGTAGCAAAACATAGGTAAATCTTACTACTAGCTCAGATAGGACTTCTATTCTATTTGCTTTTGTTGGAAGATGTCCATATGCTGCAGCGACTACTCAACATTAGGTGGCCTGCTTGCTCATTTACTACTCTTTATATATAAAAAAACATAACGTTGTTATAGAAATCAATTAATTAAAATTAATTATAATACCCGACCGTCATACAATTCACACTAGTACGGGAGATTGTAACTATTTTTGTCACTGCTTACTCCGTATCCGTTCTTATGTATAGATACATTGTTAATTTATTCTAACATATTAGAATCAGCTTAGTTATTAACCACTTAAGTTTATCTCAAAAGATATAAATAAATTAATAAAATATCAATAGTTATCTCCTCTCAGCGCCGCCATTACTGAGCAGCCTTTGATCTAATTTATTTTGACAATTAAGACATTTATTAGCCATTGTTCAACGTAGAATCAATTCTGCAGTGTGGGCAAAGATTTGCAAAGTTAATAGTTCCTTGGTGAATCGATATAAATTCTTATTGAGTGACTCAATTACCTGCTACGCTCGATTCTCTCGTGCTTCAAGGTTCCGTCTTTTGTTAATTCCCTATCGTAAAGCTAGGCAGAAATAGATAAACAGAATACTCAATGTATTTGTATGAAAAAACTAACTTTTCAAATCAAAAGACGATATTAGACTTACTCTCTACACTCTATATCTATGTTTACCCTATATTTAATCCAACTTTACAATAGGAATAGAAATAATAAAAAAAAATTCATCGTCTATTTTACCCACTTAAAAGCGGAATTTCAAAAACATCTTTCATAGTGCTTACCTATACATATATAACCTACATGTAAAATTTCAGGATTCTAGTCTGAGCTGCGTGTTGGTCTGTAAGTTGGTCATCCTCATATTTTATTTTTATAAATTCTATAATAACATCGTAATGTAATTGTAATGATGTTAATCGTCTCCTAATACTCTATATCTACATAAATAAGTAGTAAAACTTTAGTCCGACCGGATGTTACCACTGTCACCCTCATAGTGCGCTGCATAGCAACTTGTATATTCGATTGTTTTCTTCTCTTTGAGATCTTTTTTGCAGAACTATTGTTTCTTCATGATGTTTTTATCACGGTTGAAATAGTTATTAATAAAATATAATTATTTATCACTTCAAAAGTGGGAGAACTATAGTTCGACCTGGAAGGTACCACCGCCGCCCTCATAATCCAACGTAAAGCATTATTTGTTTCGGTTGGAGAGATGCGATTGCCGGTTACTCTTTAAAGCAAGGCGACCGTCTTAGTCCTCAGGAGTAGCATATCTACGTTCGAGCTCAGATAGGATTTCGGTCGTGTTTGTGGTTGTACGTGGATGTCTATGGGCTGCTACTACTTAACATCAGGTGGTTGGCATACTCGTTTGCTGCTCTTCTCACATAAAAAAAACTTTTGCTTCATTAAAAAATTATACCCACTCACATCGAAAAATCAGAGCTTGACCAGGGATTTCAACCCCGTCTTTCCAGTATAAGAGGCAACCACAAGGCTATGACGGCTTTATTAATAATTACTGTTATGTTATATTTTAAATGCAATCTATAGCTTCACTTCTCGCGTCTTCTAGGAAGTACTAAGCGTTATACCCGTCACAGTCATCCATCATAGATATTACGAAGCCGAGATACCACTGTATTCTCATCATACTTTGAAATTAAATTTAACTTGATACAGCGATGCGCGTACAAACGTTTTATAAATGACTACAACATGCAAGCTATTATGTAATTGAAGTAGCAAACGAGGGTACAGTCCCTGATGGTAAATGGTTACTATCGCCCGTGGACATTTGGAATGAAACTGCATGGCAGATGGTAAAACTATGGTTCAACTGGAAAAGTATCATCGCCGCCCTCGTAATCCTTGAAACAGATATGCTGTGTCGGCTGGCGAGATTTGATTTCCGGCTACACTTACAAACGAGGCGACTGCGTTAGTTATCGAGAGTAGCATGGACGTACGAATTCAGATAGGACTTAGTCCTGTTTGAGTCAACTCTTGTGTGTCGGTCGGTGCGTGTTTCCCAATTATACTTAAATTAGGCGGCTATTTCAGTTCTTAAAAGTAGCAACCAATCGACATACAAGTATAGGTATTAATTCTGTCCTATTTGAAGGAATGCACTGCAACACATTAATTGACTGCATGTTCGTTCGCTACCCTCTAAAAAAAGACATAAAAATTGGAAGTGAAATTCATTCGTAGATGTATATAGATATTCGTAGATACAAGTTGATAAATTATTAAAAAGATAATTGTACACAGCTCACACCTTTCCTAATGGGGTCCCCCGTGGTCTTGTCCCGCCGTTCTAAGTACCACGGAAGCGCATAAATAAAGAGTAAATCTACGACACATCATTATACTTAAAACAGATTCACGCTAATATAACCTTTAATTGAAAGACTTTAAAGACTTAAATTGCCTGCTCAATTTTCGGTAATACCAAGTAAAGTTTTTAAGAACTGTTTATCGACATGCTATGTCATTACATATTAACGATATGTGATGAGATTCTGTCAACAATTTCGAGTTAAAAGTGTCAAGAACGTAAGAATATGATCGTACTAAACTGTAATTTAATTCAAATAGAAATTGACTGAGTTTATTTCTGTTTATTCATGATGAATAAAAGTTAGGGGCGCTGTATATTTTTGAGGTTAAATAGGAAATTACTAGCGCGGAATATAAATGGAGCATTAAAAGTTGTTTATCAATAAGATTAAGTACGCATAAGATTTATATTAATGCGAGCTATCATTTTTCATAATGCATCATCTACAATACCAAATGAACCAGATTATTAAAAATAATAGTCACTAAATATTATAAAACAAAGGCTCCCGTCACGTCCGTCTATCTGTTCGCGATAAACTTAAAATGTACTGAAAGGATTGTCTCACAGTTTTCAACAACAGGTACAGTAATTCCTGAGGAAGGTTTTTAGTGCATAAAAAGTTTTTTTTTAATAAATTGAGTGAGAAATAAAATAGTTAAATACAATATATAGTAATTCAGTCGTTGTTAGAAATACATGTTTCTAATTGTTAGTTTTGCAACTAGGTAATAACATGATTGATGTATGAAACAAAAACAATGTAAGTAAATATAAACGTGTTTTTTAGTATTTTTTTAACTATTTTTTTTCTTTTGTTTGAAATTATTGCATTGTCATCGGTCCTTGATACGGGTGCAAAGTTTAAATTTAATCAGACTTCGAGAAATTGGTGAAAATTTATGCTCTAAGAATCTGTTACATACATGCTATACATACATATGCAACCCAAGCTAATAAAAGCGTGTTAAAAAGTGTTCAGTGTTAGGTCGTAAAATGAGATGGAACAACGGATTTTATATCGAATCATAAGACTATATGCGATATGTCGTATTTGCATGATAATGCGGCTCAGTAAGCCCGTACCCTACAATTACCTGTAACGTATGCGTCGCTATATAATAATAGAGTAATAATGCTATATTGTTCTCCCGTTGTGATTTGTAGGCAAGGTTTATCGAAGACTTTTGCTATTGGTTGTATTTGCTTGCTGTTTCTGTTATTCAAATTGCAATGCTAGTATGCTTTATAAGTACATATTTTAAGTAAACAAAACAACTTCGAAATAATGTATCTTCTTTCTTATAAATATATTTTGTTTGTATACATTACTCAATTTTAATTTAAACTTCAATTCAATATAGAATTATATACTCTATTGTTCTTCCGTTAAGGGTCATGATCATCATCATCTCAGCCTTTTTTCATCCACTGCTGGACATAGGTATCCCCCATATTTCTGCAATGCTTCCGAGCCTGTGCGGCCCGCGTCCAATGTTAAAAGTGGTAATGGTGATCCGTTAAGGGTGGTATCTTTAAAAAATAGTTATCAAATGGAAAAAAATATATTTTTCCAAATCAGTTAATAATCAACGGTGTGATGCGGTAAATAACGTAATTGAACGTATTTGAACAGTAATAAATGACTAGTATTTTTAAAATCACAACGAACTTTTTAACAAATAAAAAAGAAATTAGCATGTGTAAAGGTAAAAAACAGAAGATGGATTTTTTTGTTGTTTTAGGTAAAATTACTGAGGATGACTTTCTGTAAGAAGAAATGAACAGATCCTATTATCATATCATCTGAAATACGATGCGAAAACTTGAATATTCTAGAACTATGAAGCTGGTTCAATTTTCGCCTGTTATACGTAGCCGACGTTGTTTTCAAGTTATAATTCGCGGCGACAGTTCCGAGAAATTTCTTTCAACAAGATCGTATCTAAATTATTCAAATAAGATTCTTAGCGTGACAGGCGACATACAAACCCTGTAAGTGATGATGATAGAGATGAAGTCATTACCCGGTGAAAGTCAGATAAAGGTCACCGCTGATATCACACGCGCCGCCCGATATTCTCTTATGAAATTAACACCGCTTATCTTAACGATGAGTTTTATGGGTTTATCTACGAAGAAATGCGTGTTTACCTTAATTCCTTAATGTGCGCCGCGGTAGTATGCGTTATAACTTATCGAGTTCAAAGTTTGGGAGTCGGATACTAGATTTTTCTTATAAATTGTACCTCTATGGTAAAGCATAAATATTTAATATATGAAAGTCTGATAGCCCGTGAAAATTTCATAATTCTACTCTTTTAAACGACGTGATTAATTTCAATGATTCTATTTATGTTTATTGGACCTAAATGGCCTTTTGGACTCATGGTATAGTCAAGACCTAGTTTTCTTTTTAACTTCGCAAAGGTTTTATTTATTTATCTTTTAGACTCCTTCTAGAAAGAAAATATTAATATTCCTGAGAATATTATTTAAAGACATGTTTTCGAGCACATATGAATGTTTTTACTCTTTTCTGGGTCTGATAGTTATATTGAAAATACTATTTTACTTTTTTTTATTGTGAAAGAATAAGAAACGGGCATGCAGGCCACCGGATGTTAAGTGGTAACTGCACCCCATGGACAACCACGTCCAATCTCAAATAGAACACAAGTTCTATTTAAAGATGGACGCGGATGCGTTCCTACCCATGAGGACTAAGTTGGTCGCCTCCAATAATGTGTATCCGGCAACCACACCTCCCCAACCGAAATGTGTTTCGGTTGTGGAGTGTATTGTGATACAAAAAGAACATGCCGCTTTACGGCGGGTTATAAAGGTGGCGGTGGTGCCGCCCCGGGCGAGCTCTAATGGCTCTACCACCTTTAAATTGCTACTACTACATTTTTTTGCATAAATGTCTTGAATGTTGATTAAATAATACAATATTCCTCACGTTACGTAGACAATGTTAATCAATTTTATTTTTTAACTCTCAATAATGAAGTACCTATCACAAACATAAAGTGAACTGAAAATACAAACGTGATACTCGAATGGAATAAACGAAGTAAACTCAAAGCAAGCTTTGGTTTGGACCGCAAGACTCCATTTTGAAATCTCATTCCGTTCGACTTTTGAAGGAAACCGTTTGAAAGAATTTCTATTTTCAAACGAATATCCTCTCGTTGGTATTACGTGACGTTTAATAATTTATTTTAAAAGAAATTTAATTACATTTCAGGCGGCATTCAGCCAAAATTAAATGATTATGTAATAAAAAACTAGGTCGATGTCTGTGTGGTGTCTGTATATCTGTATGTTTGTGCACGATAATCTCGGAAACGGCTTATCCCATTTGAATGCAGTTTTCAGTATTTTATTTTGATGAGCTTCACTTAATATATAGTGTTTTTTTTTTCAATTAAATCGGTTAACAAATGAAGTTATGTCTATTTATGTGACACGTGAACGAAGTCGTGGGGAAAAGCTTATTCTTAATAAATTGAGAACCTCGTCGTTTGTATCTATTGTAAATGACCCTTAAAGTCAAGCAGTAGTTGAACGGTTGAAAATTGGATGGGTGAGCGTCAGTGGTAAAATTTCGAGCACGTGTTTGTTTCTTAATGCGCATGTCGAAGACGATTGTTATTTAAGACTGTTTGTACGTTAGTATTCAAAACTTGAAGGTGGCGGAATGGAAGACAAGCAACCATCTTATCAAATTTCAGTTATATTTGAGGTTGTATGTGGATGTCCGTGGGCTGCAGCGACCACTTAACATCAGGTGCACTGCATGTTCGTTTCCTACTTCCCACATAAAATAATGTAGAACTAATTTAAATTAGATTTACATTCGAAAATCAATCTACTTCGTTGCACACAAAATGCAATAAAACTATCATAACAACATAACAAAACCATTAACGCATCTACAAAATGTAAATTATCAAAATGTAAAATATGTACATGAAGCAACATTTCCATTTAGCAATTTAATATCGTAATCAAAAAACTTTACTTAATAGAAATAATAATCTTATTCTGATATTATGGAACCAGTAATAACTAAGGTTAATAAAAAACATTAAATATGATCAGAATGACTAGCAGACTCATATATCTCACTTTCGATAGGGCTCAGTACTGTAATAAACAAGCAATTTTAAATAGAGGTCCCGGTTTAGGGTTGCCACTCAATTAATCCAAAATTTCCATAATCCAAAGAAAATACTACATGTATTTGTAACATATTAAATGATTTAGAAATATTACGTTTGCGATGCTTATTTTGTGCCATGTTTGTGATTGTACGTGGATGTCTATGGGCTGCGATTACTTAACAGCAGGTGGTTTGCCTATTTTTTTGCTATTCTTCTCACATAAAAGAGACTGAGGAATAAGCAGTACCCTTGTACTCATTGTACTTTATTTAATGTGACAAAATGTATATTTTTTGTGTGTACATAAATAAATTAAAAAAAAACAAAAACACCTAAAGTGACAACCCTAACATTACCTGCGTCGTACACGTAGGTGTGGACAGGCGTACTTTTTTCTCGCATTTCGCTAATAACGCGTTTGTATCGAATGTGTGAGGGCAAGTTCAAGTTAAGAGTGGCGGCTCTACCGTTAGAGCTCGCCCGGGGCGGCCCCACGCCACCCTCATAACCCGCCGTAAAGCAACATGTTCTTCATATATTGTGTTTCAGTTGGGAGGTGTGGTTGCCGGATACACATTATTGGATGCAACCATCTTAGTCCTCAAAAGTAGGAACGCATCCGCGCCAATTCTTAAATAGAACTTCTATTCTACATGAGATTGACGTGGTTGTCCATGGGCTGCAGTGACCACTTATCATCAGGTGGCCTGCATACCGTTCGTTTCGTACTCTTTCATAATCAAAAACCTCTTACGTTCTAATTTTATGAAGGTTAGATATCGTTTCACGTTTAAATTGCGTTGTAATAAACGTGAAGTGCTATTTAATGTATCTTCGAGATCTCCTTTATGTATCGTACGAGTTGAACGGCGGAGCTTTTTCCGATGTTTCATAAAATCAACTCAAATAGATATTAAAGTACTTAAAGGGGAGGGGGGGGGGGTACCAAACAATATTGTACTATTTTGTAAAACAATGTACTTGTTTTGAACCAGTAAATCTATTTGATTTATTTATTTAAATCAAATAATTTAATAATTTAAAATTATTATTAAAAAATTACCCTTTTATGATTAACACGCCTTCATTAGCTTGGATTGTATGTATGTATTTAATGGAATCTTTGAGCATAATTTTCACCAATTTCCAGATGTCTGATTAATTTAAAACTTTGCACACTTATCAAGGACAAGACAATGCAATAATATGAAAAAAAAGAAAAAAATAGTTAAAAACTATTTTATACTTTTGTATTTGGATATTTTTATAAAGGCGTGGTTTTAGTTTTTTTACATTTTTTTTTAATATATTTGCCCTGTACAGACAGCGATCAGTTACATTTTTATTATATGTCTGTATAGATATAAATATAGACGTATTTACTTAATTATTAATGAATACTCAATATAGTCCCTGACCTCACGTCGGGCTTCGTGTGTAGTCATTACTTTATTAAATGATATGGAATCAAATCAATTAATTACCTTAATGCATCACGACCATATGAGGTCGACGTCATTAACATCAATTTGTTTCTTAAAGACGCCAATGATGCCAAATACACATATATATATTTCTTTTTATGTTTGAGAAGAGTAGCAAACGAGCATGCAATCCCTGATGTTAAGTAGTCGCAGCCCATAGACATCTATGTACGGCCACAAACACGACCGAAGTCCTATGTGAGCTCGAACGTAGATACGTTGTTACCCCTACGGGGTAAGATGGTCCCCTTGCTTTAAAGTGTAGCCGGCAACCGCGCCTCTCCAACCGAAACACAGATACAGGTAATGCGGATTATGAGAGCGGCGGTGGTACCTCCCCGGTCGATCTATAGTTTTCCCACATCTTAAATATCTATATTTATAATAGGCAATCACTGCTAGCTTGGTTAAAAGCCTTGCCTACCATTTCACTTGAATTCACTTTCCACTAGGGATTAGATATGTAATCTCGGGCTAACTGGCGTCCGGAATGTCTCGTATGAATTTAGTGAAACTCAAACCTAATTGCTAACTGAATGTCTCTCCTATTTTATTGCGAACAAACTTACGCTAATAGTTTCGCATCAACATTACAGTACAGAGTTCAAAATAATCATCACTGTCTTTAATAGGAAAGGAAATCTTCGTGAGGAAATCTCATGCAGGTTTTCAGCGAGTTTTAGTTCTCAAGTGTGTGGAGTCTATCAATCAGCACTTGGGTGTGAGGGACCCTTTGGTTTGAACCTTTTCCTTCTCATTTTGACGGAGAGATGTGCCCCTGAGTGAGACAGTAATGGATTGGTCACGAGAAGACTATGTTAATACTAATAGGTCAACCTATGAAAGATTAATTTCTTAATCTTACATCGATATCTAAACCTCTTTCGTTCGGTTTTATTCTTTTGTATTTTTTATTATTTATGATTTTAATAAGTTATAAAGTTGTATAAAATAAGCAACGTCAAACACGGTCGTTATTTAGACAGGTTACCGTTCGTGGTAAAATTTCAAACCCATATCCGTGCATCGGAGGGTATAATAAGCAGTAAGTTCCAATTGTAATCGATAGCTGTCTGTTGTCAATCCTTGCCCCAGGTCTTATGGGTTACGATACGTCCAGATGACTTGGCCGCCATGACACGCTGGAACAGCATGTTGCAGTACGCCCCATGCTTTCTTCGCTTATTGAAAAAGAATCCTGTTCAAAAGTGTAACAATTACCTGCTAGCATATTCAAAACTTACCAAAATCGAATCGTCCGAGAGTCAAACCCGAACCGCCACGCGCGCCAAGCCACTAAGCTATCATTATAATTGTTTGATTAGATAGATAAACAATTTAGTTCCTGCTTCAATTAAGTAGCTCTGCGTAAACGTGGTTTTTGCTACTTGTACCAGTAGCTAGCCCGCTGAGAGTTTCTTACTCAAATCGCGGGGTGCCTCTTAATAGTGCATTGAGAATGGACGATTAATATTAAAATACCATTTAAATTCTCATTACTTAGTTTTATCGCAGTGCAATTATCATTTAGTCGCATTAAAATAAACACTGACTACTACATCTCTTAATAAGAGATAATAAGACATGTAAGTAATATATTTATGCGCAATATGTACATATTTAAGTTTTTAATAATTTTGATAAAATTACATTTAAATCCATCTTCAAATACCTCATACGAAACAAAATTCTTTAAAATAAATTTATCTTAATACATTTTAATCGTAATTATAATATGCGTCTTGTACGTAATATATTTTTTGATCATATAGAAATATAAAACGAGTTTGCAGTTGACTAGATGTTAAAAGAACACTGCTACCGTCTCAGTTCTGAGGAGTAGCAACACACCTGTGATCACCTCACCGATGACTCCGATGAGACTTATATAGAACGAAACTCATCTGAATGAGATCTATGTGGCGTTCATTACAATAGCTCATGGGTAGCAGTGGCCACTCAATGGTAGGTAAACTCTCAGGCACTCGTCAGGTACATTCAATAGCTATTTCTTGAAAAGTTTACCCACAGATTATGACATCATTTTACCGTATAAACATTAATTTACTCCCTTTTGATTAAAAAATTTGGAAATCTAATTAGGTACAAAACTGTCAGTTTCCATTACAAAAGTAAGAGAAAGATAGAGTAGTAGAGAATCTATACAAAGTAGTCTATTTAGTTTATTGATTGAAACTGTCAGTGAGCCAAGCAACTTGTACAGCTAAAAGACTAGACCAAGTTGCTCGCAGCACGTAAATAAACATCAATGTTCCCG
The DNA here is from genome assembly GCA_018251015.1 of Phocides pigmalion okeechobee. NCBI lineage: Eukaryota > Metazoa > Arthropoda > Insecta > Lepidoptera > Hesperiidae > Phocides > Phocides pigmalion. Next base: position 1,252 of record DWON01004498.1, on the reverse strand, counting down.
CTGAGAACGTTATTATATCGACGAAAGGCCATTAATAAAGGATATTGAATACAGGTGAAGTGTTCAGAAGAATATTGCCGGTAGGTACCGTTTTATTTATGGCCGCAGCGTCTGAAGTACTCGAAAACTTGTTACAATTATACCGAAACGAAATTATTTAGTGAAATGATGGTTTAATGTAATCTCATAATGAGTGTTGTATTGTAGCAATATGTAGTAATAGATAGTAGATTAATGTTGATCTTAATATACTAACACTCTATTATTTGATCTATACATATAACAAAATTGTATCTGATTGCTGTCCGTGCATGGCACATATTGGGCTGCCTTTATGTATGCAAGAGAACTATTTTTTTTTTCATTTTGTCTGTTTGTCTGTATGTCTGTGTGTTTGTGCACGCTGAACTTAGAATCGGCTTATCCGATTCGAATGCAGTTTTCAGGTTTATGTTGTGATGGGCTTCTCATAATGTTTAGTTTTTTCATTTAATACGGTTAACAAATAAAGAAGTTATGTCAATTAATGTAACACGTGAACGAAGTCGCGGATATAATAAAACATGAAAATGAAATATAAGATAAAATGATCTTGTAATCTGTGGCTGTCGATATGGTTGTTAAGTTTAACTAAATACTGCCAATTACTTTGTATTTCTATTTAAAATGAATCGAAAATGTTTATCAAGCGACTTATAGAGCTTAATTTAACTTTTCAAGTAAATGCCAGTGACTTTCGCCAATTACAAAATGTTAGAGAATCACTAAATATTACAAACAAAGTCCCCCGTCGCGTCTGTCTGTCCGCGATAAACTTAAAAAGTACTGGCCGGATTTTCTCGCAGTTTTCAACAACAGATAGAGTGATTACTGAGAAAGGTTTTGGTGCATAATAAGTTAAATTTTTTTTTGGAAATTGAACGAGAAATTAAATAATTAAATTCAATATATTAATTCAGTCGTCGTTCGAAATACATTTTTATAATTGTTAGTTTATGCAACTTGGTAATAAATGGAAGCATGTATGAAAGAAAAATAATGTAAGTAAAAATAAACTCTCTTACCCGAGCGAAGCTGGGCCGGGTCGCTAGTTTATAAGTGTTTCTGCATTTCGAAGTGAAGTCATTCGCAATGAAACGTCGGATAGACATGCATGCAAATTATTCTTAATAGAAATTGCATCAGGCCATGTCTGGACGTGGAATGCCTGTTTGCTCTTACGATTGCTTCTGAGGCTGTATTTGCTTGCAAC